>CM033476.1:294337978-294354890 GCA_019447015.1 Hymenochirus boettgeri | reverse complement strand
ATGAAATCAACTGATTTTTCAAAATGGGAGAGAATATGTAGAATAACTAAGAAGGCATTACACAAACTAACAATTCAACAAATATTGATCATTTCCACTGAACTGTCCCTTTAACATTGTAAGAATTAAGAAGAATAAAAACCATTGCAGGACATGAAATGAAGAGCATGTGTACAATACCTAGGTTTGTGTAATATTAAAATGATTTATATTTTTCCCAGAATTTCCCCTTTAGAGGAATAAAGACATAGGAAGATTTGTAATTTATAGAATTCTGGGTACTCCTTATCGGAGCGAAACGCGTACATCGTGAGCCCCCCCCCCCCTGCGTGTAGCTCTCCTCTCCAGACTGGTATAAGTATTATTTTATATATGATGTATATCAGTTACAATTTATGTTTATACCTATGCATGGTACTGTGTCTTACCTGTGTGAGGGAGTACACTAAGGGACGGGGAGGGGACCCTGACACAGAGAAAATTGGGAGGACAGACAAGGTGAAAAAACACAAGGGCTGCAAGAGGTGAGAAAAAAGACCACCTCCAAAGAAAAAAAATGAAATAACTGGACACAAGGCAGACAAATCCACAAAAGCGTTCTTAAGAGTCTCGGAAAAGCTGACACGAAAAGGAGAAAGAGGGGAAAAAGAATAAGACCAGGCTTTCCTTTTTTTCCTTCAGTTCTACTTTGGAAACTTGTACGAGAGAGGTTGACACCGGTCCTGGAGGTACTGCCATACCAGCGATGCGTGAGTGGAAGAGCAAGCTCTTCTTCCAGCTCCCTGTTCCAAATCCATTTAATATATGGTCACCAGATAGGGGGACGTATCAGATATTAAACTGTCAGAACCAGATTACTACACGTGATCTGTCGTCGTCGACGACGACGACGACCGCTTGCAAATGTATTGAATTGAGATTATATACATAAACAGTTAAATTATTAAAAAAAATTTTCCCTTTTTTACTCAGGAAAAAAATTTTCACTTAACATTTAAGGAGAAATCCTAAGATATATTCATTAAAAATTAATATTATAGCATATTCAAATTTTGGTTTAATTAGGATCATCAATATGATTATATTTTGTTGTTCTTTTAATAAAATAGAATTTAGAAATAGTTATTAAAACAATTATTATTGTTACTATTCTTGAACTTTCAATACAATTATTTTATTAAAAAATTGTTTTCTTTTTGATATTTAAAATAACCCTATTATATCCTCTCTTTTAATTTATTATTAGAAGTGTTCGATCTCAGGGTTTGCAATTTACATGAAGTAAAAAAGAAAGAATTAAACTAACAAGTTTATGTTAATCCCCCTTGAAGTTTGCCACTCTAATGTTCCTCTTTATTTGAGCCTGTGACCTTCAATACTAGGCAGTGGATTAGATGCCAGTAGGCAGCAGAGTGAGCGTGACAGCCTGTCAATACTAATCAATGTTAGGAGAAACATTCCAAAGAAAAATGCAAGAAGCAGGGACGTCAGTCCAGATACATAGCCAAGGTTAAAATTATAAGGACTCTCATACTAGGGGGCGTTACCTGATGTGGTTGGAACGGACTTTTTACTTTTTATACATGAAATTAGAACTAAAAAACACATGTTTTTTCCTGTTTGCACCAGCATCGATTATTATGATATATGGCGCCCCAAGGAAAGTGCATTGCATTGTTGATCATCTCTATTGTTGTTACTACACATTGTTTATATGTTTAAATTAGATAATCGATTATTTTTATACAATATTTTGTAGGTAACTAGAATGTGTAAATGAAAAGGAAGAAAAAAATTAACTGTTAAACCACACTTCATACCATTGTAACACATTATTAAAGATTTGTACACAGCAGTTATATTTCAAGAGTCAAGACAAGAGCCAGATGATTGTAATTGTATATTAGTCCCAAACTCCCTGTACATACTTTAATAATGGTGTTTAGATAAACTATTAACTGAAAGAAGTAGTACATTCTTGGGTGTTTAATTTATCCTAGGAAACCATAAACGTACAGTAAGTCATATAACTGCCAACGGGGGAAGAAAACGCAGGAGGAAAAGAAAGAGGGAAAAATCGAAGAGAGAGAGAGAGAAGGAGAGAGAGAAGAGAGAGAGAGAGAGAGAGACGAGAGAGGAGAGAGATTTCTCTCTCTCTGCTCTCTCCTCATTCTCCTCTCTCTCTCTCTCCTCTCCTCCTCTCTCTCTCTCTCTCTCTCCTCTCTCAGTAAAAGGTTTACTTTTTGAAAAAACACTATGTGTGAACCTAGAGTGCCTTACCCAATATTTGTTTATTCTATATTACATGCAGAGGAGCACAGGGCGTAGGGAAAAACGGCAGAGGGGTACGTCGCATGCAAACACTACAGCACATACATTATATGCACGCGCACGGTAAGCTGTGGGAGCACTCCTGTGGGGCAAAATTACTTTATAACCAATAGTGGAAGTGTATGATCTGACCAAAAACAGGTTAGAACAAACAAGAAAACAGATAATCCATTCTGGGCCTCATATCTATAATATCAGGCTAGTGCAAAAAGTAAAAAACATGAGGGTTTTTTTAGTTACCCTACTTTTATGCATACAAGTGGTACGTACGTACATAGAATACAATAAAAACTAGTAAAACTAGCATTCTTAGAAGCAGAGTTCCCTTAAGTTCTATTAGAGAATCAGAGATTCAGCTAAAGATGTGAATATGGTTCACTCTAATCGGAACAAAAGAGGCACCCAATAAACACAGAAAATAAACCACACAAAAACACATCACAAGCAACAACCGTATAAAAAAATAAAATAAATAATAAATAAATAAATAATACATAAATAAAACAAAATAATACTTAATCAGGCCTCATTTGTTCACGATGAATTTGAGAAGGTTAAATCAGTGTAAGGTTCACATTGTTTCCTAAATTATTAGCCTCAAAATAACTATTATGAGTACAAAGTTAAATGGTAATGAGAGTCTCTGAGTTCAAAACATTTTTATACCCCTAAGAGGGTGGAACCAACTTATCCACACCCAATCAGAAAATGGGTGGCTGAGCCAGGGGAGTTTAACACACTCCAGTGTACTTCCTGACCACCCACACGGTGGCTATCCTTGGAAAACTCCCATATGCCGACTGGGTAACATGCCATACAGCGCCAACTGACAAATAAGGGTTCCGGGAGACAGATGAATTTGCTAGATTACTAAATTAAATATGGTAATCTATTAACACATTAAAACACACCAAAAGTGTCTTGTCGTAGTGCCACACCAAGTAGACCAGGGGGGTGATTAGATTAAAGGTAAAGAGCTTTTACCCCCCCCCCCCCGAGTCCACTTTTAAAACAGTTCACCATAAATGATGCTCACAGAAAGAGATATTGAGTCTTGATATATGTTTTGCTTGCTAGATTAATATGAACTGGGGATGGAGTCTTTGTAATTAACCCCTGATGATTGGTGGGGGGGGGGGGGGGGTCGTCGGTGGGTATGGTTCGCACCGAACAGCTGGGGCCAATGATGTCCTTTACCAAACAAAAGAGAACGGGCGCAGCAATCTGTGAATCAATCCGCCCGGAGGTAGTAAGAAAATACTTCTTTATAGCACATAGACTATACAAACGGATACATGGTCTACGCGTTTCATGACTGGTAATGGCACTTTTCGTCAGAGAACAAATGTACATGCTACAACACAGCTTAAATGTGTGTTGTTTGACCTTGCGAGGGGGTCCTTAGGGGTGGCAAGACAGCACCCGGACAAAGGCTACGCAGGTGAGGACCCGTTTAAGAATTTTGCTCTGTTAATAATGTTAACGTTTCTCTGAGATTCTACACACCAGAGCTATGGGTACGGGGGAGGTACACACGGCCCGTTGTTGTAGTGGTACTGTTGTCGTTTATAAGTCTTATATTTGCCAAAAATCAGCTATTTTAGCCCCTACTTTGCTATGTACTAACTGTGTACATAAAAATAAAATTTTTTAATATCTGGGAAGGTCTGTTTCGTCGTTGGAAACATTCTATTTGTGATTGGGGTGTTGATTAGATTCTCAGAGCCCAGTAGTTTCTCCCTGTGTCGGCACGCTCTAATCACTTGTTTATCTATTGATGTCCTTTATCCTGGCTAAAACTATACATAATGAAGTTACCCTGTGATCCACATTTACCAATACAGACCAAAACATCTTGTCAGACAGGAAAACAATACGTTTAAGGACTGGACCCCTCCCCTCCCCCTCCCCCCCCTTCCACCCCCCTTGGGGGCCTCCTTCCCCCGCTTCTCCCTCCCTTTCCCCCTCTTCCCTCCCCCCCGCTCCCCTGCTTGTGCCCCTCGGGTTCGAGTTTGCCCGCGCCTTTGTAGCTGTGCCCATCCTCCTGAACTTTGGTGTCCCCTACTGGAAATCCTGTCCGCCTCCCCCCCCTCTGGCCCGGTTCTTCCCTCCAGTTCTATCTTTTCCCCTGGTGCGCATTTTCCCCCCCCCCCCCCTCCGCTCTTCGCCTTTCCCCTGTCACGGCCATTGCTGGTTGGGGGCCCTTCGCCCCTTTCCCCGATCCGCCCTTCTCTTGCCTCTCCCTGCCGTTTCTCCTCCTACTCCTACGGGCTTGTTAACCATCTATTGATCGCTTGCGTCCATGCCCCCTCTGCATTGGTTCAGTCCGATCCCGGACCCCCCCCTGGCCGCGCGTGTCTCCTGGCGGTGTTCTCCAGCCGCTGCCCCCGTTCTCTCAGCGGCTCTGCCCTCACCCCTAAGTCTTCCATCGCCAACAACCCCCCCCGGCCCCCTTGTTTTTGTGGCCGTGCAGCCTTTGGCTTTCATTGAATGCCCTCACCCCCTTTGCCGCAAAACTTTCGCTCCGTCCCACCCCATTTTTTTTCTTCTCGCTTATCTTGGGCAGAGGGATCTTTTCTCAGGAATGAGGGGTCTTCTCCTCCGGGACCGAGGGTATTCTCTCGGGCATGGAGGTTATATTCCGGCCCTGGGGGGGGGGGGGGGAGGGAGTAGAAATTGCTTTTAGATCCTGAAAACCAAGTCCGCATGGGGACAGCGTAAGAAATCGTCGCATGGACCAAATAGACGACTGGTCAGTGTTCTTGCTGGGTTTTGCACCATTTGGTACAGCAATACAGAATCGCACAGGCTTTGGGCAATGGATATGTGGGTGGGGTATCTCTACATACCTACAGTACATAGAGACAGACAAGACAGAGAGACAGGACGACAGACATGACAGAGGAGACAGACAGACAGACAGAAAGGACAACAGATAGACAGGACAGAACCATCATTACATATATACAACCTACATACATACATACATACTACATAATACATACACATATGTCGAATATAATTCCCAGGCACACTGTTGTCTTGTGAAACCCAATCCACTCTTTATCAACGTTTCGACGTTCGCAGGCGTTCTTAATCAGGGAAATCTTCATCAGATGTCCTGATGAGACGTCCGCGAGGACTCGAATCGAAACGTTGAATAAAGAGTGATTGGTTTCACAAGACACAGTGTGCCCGGGAATTATATTCGACAACTTTGAACCATAATATTACAGATAGCGAATGGGATGGGGGCGCTGTGTGACCTGGAGGCACTGAAGATAGTAACATGGTATATTAGATGAGTGGATTTGAACCTGAAGATATTAATACATACATACATACATACATACCTTTACCATACCATACAACATCATACAGACAGACAGACAGACAGGCACAGACACGTCAGTCAGTCACAGGTGTCAGTCAGGTCAGGTCAGGCGTCAGTCAGTCAGTCGTCCAGTCCTCTCAGCAATCCTCGCTTCAAGAGCAACTGCCGCGGTTGCACTGTCGAAGATGGTAACAAATAAAAGGTAAGGTAACCAGAGCACTTAGCTGTCTTGGTGAAAAAAAAAAATTTTTATTAGCCCATATCTAAACGTTCAGCTATCCGTAGCCGTCCTCAGGCTTGTGAAATACAGCAAACAAACAACGTCCCTATATCAGGTGTCTACCCACGTCATAATGACATACCTCCCAATTATCACCAAATAATTAACCCTTAGTGTTATACAATATAAAAATTTTATAAAAAGGTCTACTATATGAGCATTTACATACACCTATCAAATCACCTAAAAGTGATATAGCATAAAATACAATGAAATATAAAAAACATTTTTGTATCTAATTTAAACCTAAGAAAAATACTAAAAAACACAACACCACACACACCCAAAACCCCACACACACATCACACACACACACAAAACACACACAAACACACACACACGAGATAGAGATAATTACAGTAGTATATCGACTGGATATAGAGAGCTACAACATACAGCATAATACATAAAGAGACACACAGAGGATATATATACATAACATTACATTACAGACATACAGACAGTTACATACATACATACATACATGACAGACATACATAATCATACATACATACATTCATTCATTCATTTTTTTTATTTTTTTGTACGACCATAGAAATAAAAACTAAAGAAAATATATGGGAAAAAATAAACATAACTAAAGTCTTACACATTATAAACATTAACCTACAAAACAAGTCTGTACACATTCTAATTTTTTACAATCAAACATAACACAATAGGTCCTACACACATTCAAGTTCAAAAGCAATACAAAAACTGTCTATACACATATAAACATTAACCTACAAAACTGTCTATTACACATTCTATACAATCCAAACATAAAACAATAGTGTCTACAAACATCAAGTTAAAACACCAATAAAAATACCGTCTATACACCATATAAACATTAACTAACAAAAACACTTTCGATACACATTCTAGTTACCAATCACACAGAACACAATAGTGTCTACCACACAGGTCAAGTTCAAACCACAATCAAAAACGGTCTATACACATTATAAAAATTACCTACCTAAAAACTGTTCTGATACAATTTAGTACAATCAAAATAACCACAATAGTGTATACACCCATTCAAGTTCAAACACCAATACAAAATATGTTCTACACATTATAAACATTAACCTACAGGACACTGTCTATAACATTCTGTACAATACACATAACCATAATGTCTATCACCAGGACAACTTAATTAGGAAAAGTGGGTGTTATATGATATGGGGGAGATCAATATAGGGCTTTTCCCATCTAAAACCCCCGTGTAACTGAAGAAAATTTCCCACAAACAGTGGAATTATACACATCAACACTCTTTCAAAAAACTTCCTGTTCAAATGTTCAAGAAACAAAAATGTTATTAGATTTGCTCAATATTTAGACACTGAAGTTACCCTTTTGAAAGCCGCATTCTAAAATTTGGGTTGGAAATTAAGGGTAGGTTAGGTTAGGTAGATATGAAATCAATGATTATCAAAGTACAGTACATAGGAATACGTTTAGTTGATTATATAATATATATATTTTATATACCTGGTATTAGATATATAAGCTTTTCTTAAAAATGTCAACCTATAAAAATAAAATATTGCGCATGACGTAGCAAGTTAAAGTATAATGGAATGAATGAATGAATGAATGAATGAATGAATGAATGAATGAATGAATGAATGAAGGATGAAATGACTGAATGAATGAATGAATGAATGAAGTGAATGAATGAATGAATGAATGACTGAATGAGGTGAGTGAGTGAGTGGTGGAGAGTGAGTGAGTGAGTGAGTGAGTGAGGAGTGAGGAGTGAAATTAATATATTATCTAGCTAGTATTTTATATATATATATCTATTTTATCTTATAACAAGAAGACAAAGAATTACCTTTACTTAAACAAAAAAAAGGAATCTTGGGTTTGGATGCTGTTTGTTGAAATTACGATCAAACAAACACCAATACGATGTGGTTAGCTTGGATGCTAATGCTGTTGAAAGGCATCGGTTAACCGTTGTCTGTTACTTCTGTTATTAATCAAAGCTCATTCATACATTCATACAGACATCCTACATACATACATACTTACAAGACATACAGGACAGACATACTACCTACCTACCGACCTACCTACCTACCTCCTGGTAAATTCCATTACACAAATCACAGGCGTACATACAGACTTTTGTCATGTAGCTTGTCCTCAAGTAGTGGAGTCAGCACATTCACCCTCCATGAAAACGATCAACGATGATCTTACGATAATGTACAAACACAAATAAAAGAACAAACACGCTGATTGTGAAAAAAACCCGACAAGAGTTGTTAATAATGAACAATGTTCGTCAGGTTAAACGTACAAACATTATCTAAGTGGACAAAGCTTAATCTTATTAGATATTTATTTTAGCTGCTTTTATGATTTTTAAGAGAAATCTTTTATTTAAAGTTATAAGGAAACAAGGCACCGGGCGGCAGTCATCCGATTAGAGATTTTAACAAGACTGATAACTTTGAGAGACAATAATACTTTATGGTTCTCATAATCAATAGGAAAAACATCAAAAGTTGATTAACCAGGTAGCTATTTAGTGTCAGTGACTGTGTGTGTGTGTGTGTGTGTGTGTGTGTGTGTGTGTGTGTGTGTGTGTGTGTGTGTGTGGTGTGTGTGTGTGATGTGTGTGTGGTGTGGTGTGTGTGTGTGTGGGTGTGTGTGTGTGTGTGTGTGTGAGTGTGTTGTGTGTGTACTGTGTGTTTGTGTGTGGTTGTGTGTGTGTGTTTGTGTGTGTGTGTGGGGTGTGTGTGTTGTATGTTATATATATATATATATATATATATATATATAAGCAATCCATGGGACTTATTCAATGAAAAAGTATCAAACGTTTATTATAGTATAAACGCGTTTCAGCCTCCACACAGGCCGTCATCAAAAACAATTCAATTATCCACAAACCTTATAAACCACAATACACCTCCCCGAACACAACCCCTCACCTGTGTAAATCAACACCCCTAGGACTCGAGAATGTCTTACATGATCCCAATCATCGACCAGCATCACCCTCCCATGAGGAACACAAAAAGGCAGCATAAATCAAAATGCTCAGAAACCGTACAACACCCTCACAGGGTGTCTCATCAGAATGGGCTCAACATCGGGAATTAAGTACGGGATCATGCGGGTCACATCACCATTATATGTGTATAATTTGTATATATGTATATATATATAATATCTATAGTATAACCCAATGAAAACTTGGAGCACTCCTGGGCCTTCATTCATAATAGCCACAAAAGTCAATAGTTATTACACAAACAGTTAAGCGTTTCCGCAGCGGCAATCATAAGGATGGCCTTATTTAACTGTATTTCAAGCAGAATTCAAAGTATATAATTAAAATATATCCTTTAGCTATACATTCATTAGTATTGTTTTATTTTAATTTGCAGGCGATTCATCCTCTGACCCCACCACCCACCACCACACCACCACCACCACCACCACCACATGAAAAATGTAAGTGCAGCCTATTGAAAATAAATAAATAAATAAATTTTCATTTGCCTAAGGCCACAACAGCGACACGACACTCCCGAAAAAAACAAGCATACAAGCGTCTGAGGTTGGTTTCCGGTGTCGATCATGTGTATTGCCGTTGCGAGTGCATTGTGATTCGCAATTGTGCAAAAATTGAGGATCACATTAATTGTGCCACACTTTTTAACACGTTGTACTTTTAACCATTGATGTGGCAAGCCATTTATCCAAATGTTTGCATATTTTTTGACAACTTTACCGAGAATGTTTTAGTAAATGTATTTCGAACATTTTATTGACAGTGAGAGTTAAAATATATTTCCTTTTTTTTTTTTTAGCACTACCACCACTACCCCTCCAGGCAGGTCCATTGCACCCTCTGGGCAGTCCATCGCCCCTGAGGATCTGCATCAGCCAAAAAGTTACGTGCAGCATATTGAATGTTTATCTTTTATTGACCTTGATGGCAGCAAATACATTAGGAAATTATCAGTTCATAATTAAGTGAATTTTATTATTTATGATAAAAATTTTTGTAAAAAAAAAAAAAAAAATAAGGCAACAAATCTATTAATAGCTTGAGAGACAGAGCACAGGTCTTTCATTTCTCATAACATTTTACCAAGTATAAGGACACAGGATTTTGTACACCTGTAGCGGGGTCTCTGATACACTCTAGAGGATAATTAAAACCTTTATGTTAATCCGAGATAGTTAATATTATTATATCACTGTATAAAAGTAAATTGCTCTGAAAATGATTGAATAACAATGTCACTCACTTCATTAAGTCACTTCATTGGGAGGAAACTTTCTAAGAAAGTAATAGATGTGCTGCCTACACCACAGTTATACAGCAAAAAAAAAAAGTTTTTATCCACGCACACTGTGTGTAGATTCAAGTAAAAAAACAAGGGTGTAACAGCAGGGGCACCCCCCTGCCAGATTGAAGGCTGGGCCCCTGACCACTCACGATCAGCTGTTTTTAAAGAGCTGATTGCGTGTGTGAATGAAACACACGCACGATGAGCTGTTTAAAAACAGCCGATTGCAGTAGAGGTTGTGGGCTTGTGGCGAACCCTCCTACCATTCGGGGTCACAGGGGTGGTGGTTACCCCACTGCAAAAGAATCAGGTACTGAACTGGCAGCAGAACACTAGCACACTCCAGAAAAAAGACACACACACACCACAAATTCAATTCAAACGGTGAACAAGTCTTTACTTACCATACAAAACATGAACATATCCAGGACTCCATGATGTGTTTTATGTCATGTAATTAAGAGCAGGATGCTCGTAACGTGTCAGGGAGTCCTGGATATGTTCATGTGGATTAAGTTAAAACTTGTTCACCATTCGATTTGAATATGAGGTGTATGTCTTTTTACTGGTGTGCGCCATTGTTCCGCTGTGGGGGGGTTGCACGCAAGGGGGGATTGGGTGGCCTGGGGGGTGCACGCGCATAGGTGGGGGTGTGTGCATGAGGGGGATTGGGTGGGCTGGGGAGTACATGTGCGGGGGGATTGGGTGGGCTGGGGGCTGCATGTGTACGGTGGATTGGGTGGGTGCCGCTGGGTTTGCTAGTTGAACAGAATTTACTGACCTATAGATAGACAATAAAGGTTATACAGCAATGCAGAGTTTCAGTAATAATCAATAATAAATAATAATAAATCAGTAATATCAAAAATATGATATTTATTTTATATTAATAAACACAGGATAAGGGGATCAACACTAATGGGACTTTACATTTGTAATAAATAAAACCACTTTAAACTCGGAGTATGACAGAGCAGATATTAAAGGAGAACTACAGTGGAAAAATAACCTTTAGGCTTGAAGGCTAGAAATGCTGCACTTAACACATGCTATATACTAAAACATACCTGTCGATATGCACGGATGCTGGACCCATCTGCGCTAAGTGACATCATTATAATGCCACACACAACAAGTTCCAATGTAGGACCAGGGAAATCACCTAACAACTGGGAGGGGGGGATTGTGGTTCGGGGGTGCAGCACAGGGGGGGGGATTGGGTGGGGTGGGGGGTTGCATGCACGGGGGGGATGGGTGCCTGGGGGGTTGCACGCACGGGGGGATTGGGGTGGCTGGGGGGTTGCACGCACGGGGGGAATTGGGTGGGCTGGGGGGGTGCACGCACGGGGGGATTGGGTGGCCTGGGGGTTGCACGCACAGGGGATGGGTGGCTGGGGGGTGCACCGCACGGGGGATTGGGTGGCCTGGGGGGTTGCACGCACGGGGGGATTGGGTGGCCTGGGGGGTTGCACCGGGGAGGGATTGGGTGGCCTGGGGGGTTGCAAGCACGGGGGGGGAATGGGTGGGCTGAGGGGTTGCACGCACCAGGGGGGATTGGGTGGCGTGGGGGGTGTGTGCCGCTGGTTTACTAGTTGAACAGAATTTACTGACCTATAGATGCATCGGTAGTTTCATTAGTAACAATATATCCATCTGAAGTTAAACAGGTGAGGGCCTCCATTTTCAGCTACAGACTTACTCTGTAGCTCTGAATTTCCATGGTGCTTTGTTCCTTAGGGGACCGTGAACATTTCAATCATTTACAACATTTGCAACTTTTCTGATGCATGTTGCAGACTGCACTGAATTCAATGCAAGTGATTGGTTTTAATTGTTTAATTAAATACACCTGAAAGGGAGCAGCTAAGCCTGCAGGTTTTTAAAGGGGAATATATGTATATAGTAGTGTTATTATTTCAACAAATCATGGTTTTGGTTAATTTCGTCAGTTTCAAAGCTGTCCAGGTTTGAATGTAAAAAATCTCATATTTAATGTAATTAAAAACATTCCCCATAATAGTTACACTTATAGACACTGTACATACCCTCCAACATTCCCCATTAATAGTTACACTATGACATTACATACCTCACATCCCATTATGTTACACTTATAGACACGTACATACCTCCAACATTCCCATAATAGTACACTTATAGACACTGACATACCCTCCAACATTCCCCTTAATAGTTACACTTAAGACACTGTACTACCATCCAACATTCACCTTTAATAGTTACTTATAGACAACGTACATACCATCCAACATTCACCTTTAATAGTTAACTTATAGACACTGTACATACCTCCGCAACATTCCCCATTAATAGTTACACTTATAGACAATGTACATACCACCAACATTCCCCATTAATAGTACACTTAAGACACTGTACATACCTCCAACTATTCACCTTAACAGTACACTTACAGACATGTACATACCCTCCAACATTCCCCATTAATAGTTACACTTATAGACACTGTACATACCACCAACATTCCCCATTAATAGTTACACTTATAGACACTGTACATACCCTCCAACTTCCCCTTAATAGTTAACTTATAGACACTGTACATAACCCTCCAACATTCCCCATTAATAGTTACATTACAGACACTGTACATACCCTCCAACATTCCCCATTAATAGTTACACTATAGGACACTGTACATACCCTTCAACATTCCCCATTAAAAGTTACACTTAAGACACGTACATACCATCAAACATTCACCTTAATAGTACACTTATAGACACTGGTACATACCATCCAACATTCACCTTTAATAGTTACACTTTAGACACTGTACATACCCTCCAACATTCCCATTAATAGTACACTTATAGACACTGTACATACATCCAACATTCCCCATTAATAGTTACACTTATAGACATGTACATACCCCCAACATTCACCTTTAACAGTTACACTTACAGACACTTACATACCCCAACATTCCCCATAATAGTACACTTATAGGACACTGTACATACCCTCCAAAATTCCCCTAATAGTACACTTACGACACTGTACATTACCTCCAACATTTCCCCATTAATAGTACACTTAATAGACACTGTACATACCCTCCAACATTCCCCATTAATAGTTACACTTATAGGACACTGTACACACCTCCAACATTCCCCATTAATAGTTACACTTATAGACACTGTACATACCCTCAACATTCCCCCATTAATAGTACACTTACAGACACTGTACATACCCTCCAAACATCCCCATTAATAGTTACACTTATAGACACTGTACATAACCTCCAACAATCCCCTTTAATAGTACACTTAAGACCATGTACATACCCTCCAACATTCCCTTTAATAGTTACACTTATAGACACTGTACATACCCTCCAACATCACCATTAATAGTTACACATTTTAGACAGTAACATACCCTCCAACATTCCCCATTAATAGTTACACTTATAGACACTGTACCACACCCCCAACATTCCCCTTTAATAGTTACCACTTATAGACACTGTACATACCATCCAACATTCCCCTTTAATAGTTACACTTATAGACACTGTACACACCCCCTCCAAAAATTCCCATTTAATAGTTACACTTATAGACACTGTAACACACCTCCAACATTCCCTTTAATAGTTACACTTATAGACACTGTACAACCATCAACATTCCCCTTTAATAGTTAACTATAGACACTGTACACACCTCCAACATTCCCCTTTAATAGTTACACTATAAGACACTGTAACATACCCTCCAACATTCCCTTTAATAGTACATTATAGCACTGTACATACACATCCAACATCCCCTTTAATAGTTACACTTATAGACACTGTACACCCCTCCAACATCCCTTTAATAGTTACACTATAGACACTGTACATAACCTCCAACATTCCCCTTAATAGTTACATTATAGACACGTACATACCATCCAAACATTCCCCTTTAAACAGTTACACTTATAGACACTGTACACACCCTCACAACATTCCCCTTTAGTTACACTAAGACACTGTACTACCCATCCCGGGGTAAAGGATGGTGGGACTGTACTTCAGGCATTAGGTAACAAATAAGCAGAAAGCTTTTCATTATGAAAAACACATTTTTTACTTCTTAAAATATTTTTTTTCTGGGTAACGAATGTAGGGGATAAGTAGTTTAATATAAACGTAGATCATTTTACTCATGTGCTGATGTTAACAATCATTGCTGACCTAAGATATGACATTTGATATCACTTAAAATAAACGTTTAAAATTGTCCTGGTTGATGGTTGAACTACAATTCCCATCATCCATTATGAAAACAAAGTGATAAAATAAGCGCGACTCAGGGTAGCTAATAATGCCACAACAATGCATGGTTATAAATGCCCAATTAGGGCACAGCCACAGGATTGCAAACGCATCGCACACGAAATCACATGTGATTCATGTGCAATTTGTTGCGTTTGCGCATGCTTTTCGTTCATTAGTATAGGAAAATGCATGCGATTGTGATTAGAAATGCGAAACGCAAATCGCAATGCACCAAGAAAACGCGCGTTTAAATAAAAAGAGGCTTTTGTTCCCTTTTACCTTTCTTGCTTCAAAAGTTGCGGCTTCCTTTAAAGGAGAAGTAAAAAAAAGTTAAGGTCGGTGGGAATCGCCATCAGAGCCTACCATCCTGCTTCAAAGTTGCTGGCTTCTTTTTCTGTATATGTGGAATGTGTAGGCTCCGCCCCTCCGAGATTCCTGGTTCCTCCAACTTCATTGGTCTCAAAAAGGTAAAAACTTCGCTTGTTTCAAGCGCATGACGTTCAGTGCGCGCATGGACATGTGACATCTCCCGCACCATGCTGTGCGTGGTGAGATGACGTCAAAGCCTGGGCTCCTCCAGCTCCCTTACGGCCATTTATAAAAGCCGCGGATTGCTTTTAGCAATACTGCAAAATTTAACATCAGTGATGTAAATGTTACGATTGTTAAAACGTCAGAGTTAACGATACCGATCGTAAATTAAAATAGCGATTGTAAATTACGAAACGAAATCGTAGATTACAATCCCCACACATATCATTGCGGAAGTCTACTACTCGCATGGTATTCTATGATCGAACGTACATTTACGACCACGATCGTTAAATAACTAATGATCATAAATATCATTATTGGTCTTAGAAGGTAAGTTCCGGTTGTTCCACATGCGCACGACCTCGCCGATGCGCAAGTGACGTGATGTCAGTGCGCGGACATCATCTCACTGGGAGGTGCCATCACGCGTGCAAACATTTGTGCGGGACTGGGATGGAACTACATTATACAGTCCATTATACAGAAGGATGAATCCAGCAAGTCTGAAGACATAAAGGAAGGCTCTGGGGGGGATAAAAAAATGAATAGCCAAATTAAGTTTTAAAGCAACAACTTCCCACTAACAATAAGTTTTTTTTTACAGTTACATATCCTTTAAGCAAACTGTCAATAAGGGATGCTGGGAAGTGTAGTTCAACTATCACCAGGACAATGAAAAAAAAGTGTTGAGTAGTGTCACACAAATAACGCAGATTTCCGAATGTCTGAATACCCTCCAACATTCCCTTTATAAGGTGAACACAGAGCTGTGCAAGTTTCATTTCATTATCCTCCCTGCAGCACTGCACAATGTATCTATAATGTACATTTGAACAGGGGATGTTGGAAGTATTTAATTCTGCACAATACTGAATGTGTTGCAGTATATGTTGATATTAATTTGACATAATTTAGCCATTCACCCCCTCTAAAACTAAACATGGGCTGCACAGGGATACAGATGTTCAGCACATTTTAAGGTAATTGTTTGAAGGTAGGTTTTATCCTGGGTCACAGAAAAAACAAGTGCCTGAGTCTTTCAAGAAAAGGTTTGTTTGTTCAAACAAGCAACCATAACCATGTTTTATAAATATTCAGTTTAACAGGATTTAGCAACTTAGTTCTTTAAGATCCAATGTAGTTTTAGTGCACATTAGAAAGTTCATTACAATTTCTAATCGAATGTAGGTGCAGTAATAATTAGTTTGGAATAAGCATACATGCAAACATAAAGATGAGTTCACTTTTTCCTCCTCGTCCCTAAGGCATGGCTATACCCAATGGGTACAGGGGGAGAAGCCAAGATGGCAGCCCCACGGAACAACTTTTAAAACAAGATATATTCACTGTCACTGGGATGATGCACTCTTAATTAGTGCTATGTACAAAATATGACTTTGTTCTTAGACTAAGTTGTTTTTTTTTCACTTAGTTGTCCTTTAGAACATAGGGATTTGCAAGGCTCTGTCATCACACTGACCTCATTAGGGGGGGAGGGGTAATGTGTTGTGTGTGTGTGTGTGTGTAATCCTTGTAATGTTAATCTCATTAGCATTTATTTTGTTTGGATGATTCTTTCTCAAATGAAGTTATAAGGACAAAGAGACCAGTTGATAACTCTAGGAGGACAATTATCATATAATGGTAACAGGCGCATAGGACATCAAAGACAAACCGTTTAAACAACATTAATCCCGTTGTACATATCCGCGTGTTACATTGTCTCCTGACAGAGACGTTTCCCCTTCTGGCCCAGTCTGTATGTTACGCATTAGTACGCC
>CM033476.1:294270749-294337878 GCA_019447015.1 Hymenochirus boettgeri | reverse complement strand
ACAGAATTTACTGACCTATAGATGCATCGGTAGTTTCATAGTAACAATATATCCATCTGAAGTTAAACAGTTGAGGGCCTCCATTTTCAGCTACAGACTTACTCTGTAGCTCTGAATTTCCCATGGTGCTTTGTTCCTTAGGGACCGTGAAACATTTTCAATCATTTACACACATTTGCAACTTTTCTGATGCATGTTGCAGACTGCACTGAATTCAATGCAAGTGATTGGTTTTAATTGTTTAATTAAATACACCTGAAAGGGAGCAGCTAAGCCTGCAGGTTTTAAAGGGGAATATATGTATATAGTAGTGTTATTTATTTCAACAAATCACTGGTTTTGGTTAATTTCGTCAGTTTCAAAGCTGTCCAGGTTTGAATGTAAAAAATCTCATATTTAATGTTAATTAAAACATTCCCCATTAATAGTTACACTTATAGACACTGTACATACCCTCCAACATTCCCCATTAATAGTTACACTTATAGACACTGTACATACCCTCCAACATTCCCCATTAATAGTTACACTTATAGACACTGTACATACCATCCAACATTCCCCATTAATAGTTACACTTATAGACACTGTACATACCCTCCAACATTCACCTTTAACAGTTACACTTACAGACACTGTACATACCCTCCAACATTCCCCATTAATAGTTACACTTATAGACACTGTACACACCCTCCAACATTCCCCTTTAATAGTTACACTTATAGACACTGTACATACCATCCAACATTCCCCTTTAATAGTTACACTTATAGACACTGTACACACCTTAAAGGGGAATGTTGGAGGTTATGTACAGTGTCTATAGTGTAACTATTAAAGGGAATGTTGGAGGGGTGTACAGTGTCCTATAAGTGTAACTATTAAAGGGGAATGTTGGATGTTATGTACAGTGTCTATAATGTAACTATTAAAGGGGAATGTTGGAGGGTATGTTACAGTGTCTCATATAGTGTAACTATTAAAGGGGAATGTTTGGAGGGTGTGTACAGTGTCTATAAGTTAACTATTAAAGGGGAATGTTGGATGGTATGTACAGTGTCTATAGTGTAACTATTAAAGGGAATGTTGGATGGTGTGTTACAGTGTCTATAAGTGTAACTATTAAAGGGGAATTTGGAGGGTGTGTACAGTGTCTATAAGTGTAACTATTAAAGGGGAATTTGGATGGTATGTACAGTGTCTATAAGTGTAACTATTAAAGGGGATGTTGGGAGGTTGGTACAGTGTCTATAAGTGTAACTATTAATGGGGAAATGTTGGAGGGTTGTTATTGTCTAAAATTGGAACTATTAATGGTGAATGTTGGAGGGTATGTACATGTCTATAATGTAACTATTAAAGGGAATGTTGGAGGGTATGTACAGGTCTCTAAGTGTAACTATTAAAGGGATTGTTGGAGGTATGTTACAGTGTCTATAAGTGTAACTATTATGGGGAATGTTTGGAGGGTATGTACAGTGTCTGTAAGTGTACTATTAATGGGGAATGTTGAGGGTATGTACAGTGTCTATAAGTGTAACTCATTAAGGGGAATGTTGGAGGTGTGTACAGTGTCTATAAGTGTAACTATTAATGGGGAATGTTGGAGGGTATGTACAGTGTCTATTAAGTGTAACTATTAATGGGGAATGTTGGAGGTAATGTCCTTGTCGTAAGTGTACTATTAGGGGAATTGGAGGGTATGTACAGTGTCCTATAAGTGTAACTATTAATGGGGAATGTTGGAGGTATGTAAGTGGTCTGTAAGTGTAACTGTTAAAGGTGAATGTTGGGGGTATGTACATGTCTATAAGTGTAACTATTAATGGGGAATGTTGGATGGTATGTCAGTGTCTATAAGTGTACTATTAATGGGAATGTTGGAGGGTATGTACAGTTCTCTAAAGTGTAACTATTAAGGTGAATGTTGTGGTATGTACAGTGTCTATAAGTGTACTATTAAAGGTGAATGTTTGGATGGTATGTACGTGTCTATAAGTGTAACTTTTAATGGGGAATGTTGAAGGGTATGTACAGTGTCCTATAGTGTAACTATTAATGGGGAATGTTGGAGGGTATGTACAGTGTCTGTAAGTGTAACTAATTAATGGGAATGTTGGAGGGTTATGTACAGTGTCTATAAGGTTAACTATTAAGGGGAAGTTGGAGGGTATGTACAGTGTCTATAAGTGTAACTATTAATGGGGAATGTTGGTGGTATGTACAGTGTCTATAAGTGTAACTATTAAGGGGAATGTTGGGAGGGTATGTACAGTTCTGTAAGTGTACTTTAAGGGAATGTTGGAGGTATGTCAGTGTCTTAAGTGTACTATTAAGGGGAATGTTGGGGTATGTACATTGTCTATAAGTGTAACTATTAATGGGGAATGTTGGGAGGTATGTACAGTGTCTATAAGTGTAACTATTAAAGGAATGTTGGATGGTATGTACTTGTCTATAAGTAACTATTAAAGGTGAATGTTGGATGGTGTACAGTGTCTATAAGTGTAACTATTAAGGGGAATGTTGGAGGGTATGTCTGTCTATAAGTGTACTATTATGGGAATGTTGGAGGTATGTACGTGTCATAAGTGTAACATTAATGGGATGTGAGGTTATGTACATGTCTATAAGTGTAACTATTAATGGGGAATGTTGGAGGGTTGTACAGTGTCTATAAGTGTAACTATTATGGGGAATGTTTTTAATTACATTAAATATGAGATTTTTTACATTCAAACCTGGACAGCTTTGAAACTGACGAAATTAACCAAAACCATGATTTGTTGAAATAATAACACTACTATATACATATATTCCCCTTTAAAAACCTGCAGGCTTAGCTGCTCCCTTTCAGGTGTATTTAATTAAACAATTAAAACCAATCACTTGCATTGAATTCAGTGCAGTCTGCAACATGCATCAGAAAAGTTGCAAATGTTGTAAATGATTGAAATGTTCACGGTCCCCTAAGGAACAAAGCACCATGGAAATTCAGAGCTACAGAGTAAGTCTGTAGCTGAAAATGGAGGCCCTCACCTGTTTAACTTCAGATGGATATATTGTTACTAATGAAACTACCGATGCATCTATAGGTCAGTAAATTCTGTTCAACTAGTAAACCAGCGGCACACACCCCCCACGCCACCCAATCCCCCCTGGTGCGTGCAACCCCTCAGCCCACCCATTCCCCCCCCGTGCTTGCAACCCCCCAGGCCACCCAATCCCTCCCCGGTGCAACCCCCCAGGCCACCCAATCCCCCCGTGCGTGCAACCCCCCAGGCCACCCAATCCCCCGTGCGGTGCACCCCCCAGCCACCCATCCCCTGTGCGTGCAACCCCCAGGCCACCCAATCCCCCCGTGCGTGCACCCCCCCAGCCCACCCAATTCCCCCCGTGCGTGCAACCCCCCAGCCACCCCAATCCCCCCGTGCGTGCAACCCCCCAGGCACCCATCCCCCCCGTGCATGCAACCCCCCACCCCACCCAATCCCCCCCCCTGTGCTGCACCCCCGAACCACAATCCCCCCCTCCCAGTTTGTTAGGTGATTTCCCTGGTCCTACATTGGAACTTGTTTGTGTGTGGCATTATAATGATGTCACTTAGCGCAGATGGGTCCAGCATCCGTGCATATCGACAGTGTATGTTTAGTATATAGCAATGTGTTAAGTGCACATTTCTAGCCTTCAAGCCTAAAGGTTATTTTTCCACTGTAGTTCTCCTTTAATATCTGCTCTGTCATACTCCGAGTTTAAAGTGGTTTTATTTATTACAAATGTAAAGTCCCATTGTGTTGATCCCCTTATCCTGTGTTATTAATAAAAATAAATATCATATTTGATATTACTGATTTATTATTATTTATTATTGATTATTACTGAAACTCTGCATTGCTGTATACCTTTATTGTCTATCTATAGGTCATAATTCTGTTCAACTAGCAACCCAGCGCACCCACCCAATCCACCGTACACATGCAGCCCCCAGCCCCCCCAATCCCCCCGCACATGTACTCCCAGCCCACCCACATCCCCCTCATGCCACACCCCCACCTATGCACTGCACTCCCCCCCAGGCCACCCAATCCCCCCTTGCGTGCAACCCCCCCCAGCGGAACAATGGCGCACACCAGTAAAAAGACATACACCTCATATTCAAATCGAATGGTGAACAAGTTTTTAACTTAATCCACATGAACATATCCAGGACTCCCGACACGTTAACGAGCATCCTGCTCTTAATTTACAGACAAAACACATCATGGAGTCCTGGATATGTTCATGTTTTGTATGGTAGTAAAGACTTGTTCACCGTTTGAATTGAATTTGTGGTGTGTGTGTGTGTCTTTTTTCTGGAGTGTGCTATGTGTCTGCTGCCAGTTCAGTACCTGATTCTTTTTGCAGTGGGGTAACCACCACCCCTGTGACCCCGAATGGTAGGAGGGTTTCGCCACAAGCCCACAACCTCTACTGCAATCGGCTGTTTTTAAAACAGCTCATCGTGCGTGGTGTTTCATTCACACACGCAATCAGCTCTTTAAAACAGCTGATCGTGATGGTCAGGGGCCCAGCCTTCAATCTGGCAGGGGGGTGCCCCTGCTGTTACAACCCCTTGTTTTTTTACTTGAATCTACACACAGTGTGCGTGGATAAAACTTTTTTTTTTTTGCTGTATACACTGTGGTGTAGGCAGCACATCTATTACTTTCTTAGAAATGTTTCCCAGATTAAGTTACTTATAATGAATGTGACGACATTGTTATTCAATCATTTCAGAGCAATTTATTTTATACAGTGATGATAAGAATATTAACTATATACAGGATTAAACATTAAAGTTTAATTATCCTCTAGAGTTATCAGACTCGCTACAAGTGTCAAAATCCTGTGTCCTTATAACTTTGGTAAAATGTTATGAGAAATGGAAGAACTGTGATCTGTCTCTCAAGCTAAATTAATAGATTTGTTGCATTATTTTTTTTTTTTTTTTACAAAAATTTTATCAGTAAATCATAAAATTCACTTAATTATGACTGATAATTTACTAATTATTTGCTGACAATCAAGGTCATAAAAAGATAAAAAATTGCATAGGATGCACTTACGTGTTTGGCTGATGCCAGATGCCTCTAGGGGCGATGGACTGCCCAGAGGGTGCAATGGACTGCCTGGAGGGGTAGTTGTGTGGTAGTGGTAAAAAAAAAAAAGGAATATATTTTAACTCTCCACTGTCATTAAATTTTCGAATACATTTACTAAAACATTTCTCGGAGAAGTTGTCAAAAATATGCAAACATTTGATAAGGGCTTGTCCCATCAATGTGTTAAAAAGTACAACGTGTTAAAAAGTGTGGCACAATTAATGTGATCCTCAATTTTTGCACAATTGCGCAATCACAATGCACTCGGCACGGCAATACACATGAGCGCACCGGAAACCCGCTTGTATGCTTGTTTCTGGAGTGCTCGTGTGCGCTGTAATGTGGCCTAGGGTCCATGAAATTTATTTATTATTATTTTTCAATAGGCTGCACTTACATTTTTCATGTGGTGGTGGTGGTGGTGTTGGTGGTGGTGGTGGTGGTGGTCAGAGGATGAATCAGCTGCAAATTAAAATAAAAAAATACATAATGAATGATATACTAAAGGATATATTTAATTATATACTTTGATCTGCTTGAAAATACAGATTAAATAAGGCAATCCTGAGGATGGCCGCGGCGGAAACGCTTAAATGTTTGTGTGTAAAATATTGACTTTTTTGGCATATGATGATGAGTACCCAGGAGTGCTTCCAAGTTTCATTGTTATATATATATAAGTATATATATATATATATACATACATATACATATAAAATGGTGATTGAACCCGCAAGTGATCCCGTACTAATAACCCATGTGTCCCATTCTGATGAGACCCATGTAGGGTGTTTGTACGTTCTGAGCAGTGTGATGTATGCTGCCTTTTTGTGTTCCGTTCATGAGAGGTGATGGCTGGTGGCGAGATGGGATCTGTAACTATTATAGGAGTCCTAGGGTGTTGATTTACACACGGTGAGGGTTTGGTGTTTCGGGGAGGGTGTTATTTGGTTTTATAAGGTGTTGTGTGATAATTGAATTGTATTTGATACGCCTGTGTGGAGCTGAACCGTTGATACTATAATAAACTTTGATACTTTTTCAGTGAATAATCCCATGGATTGCTTATATATATAATATATATATATATATATATATACCACACACACACCACACACACACACACACACCCCCACACACACACACACACACACACACACACACCCACACACCAAACACACCACACACACACCACACACCACAACCACACACACACACACACACACATCACCACACAGACCACACACACAACACACACACACACACACAACACAACACACCACACACACACACACACTTCACTGACACTAAATAGTCTACACCTGGTTAATAACTTTTTTATGTTTTCCTATTTATATATAGAACCATAAAAAGGATTAATTGTCTCCTCTCAAGTTATCAGGCTTGTTAAAATCTCTAATTCTGTGACTGCCTCCCGGTGCCTGTTTGCCTTAATAACTTTAAAAGATTTCTCTTAAAATCATAAAAGCAGCTAAAATAAATACTAATAAGATTAAACTTTGTACAACGTTAGATAATGTTTGTACGATTTACCTGACGAACAATTGTTCATGATTAACAACTCTTGTCGGTTTTTTTCACAATCACGTGTTGTTTCTTTATTATGTGTTTGTACATTATCGTAAGATAATCGTTAGATCGTGTTTTCAGTTAGGGTGAATGTGCATGAGCTCCACTACTTGAACAAGCTACATTACAAACGTCTGTATGTACGCAGGTGATTTGTTAATGTATTTACCAGGTAGGTAGGTAGGTAGGTAGGTAGGTAGGTATGTATGTATGTATGTATGTATGTATGTATGTATGTATGTATGTATGAATGTATGAATGAGCTTTGATTAATAACAGAAGGTAACAGACAGAAGGTAACAGATATGCCTTTCAGACAGCAATTAGCATCCAAGCTAACCACACTGTATTTGGGGGTTTGTTTGATCGTACTTTCAACAAACAGCATCCAAGCCCACAAGATTCCTTTTTTTTAATTAAGGTAATTTCTTTGTCTTCTTGTTATATATATATATATATATATATATATATTTATTTATTATTTCACTCACTCACTCACTCACTCACTCACTCACTCACTCACTCACTCCTACACTCACTCATTCATTCATTCATTCATTCATTCATTCATTCATTCATTCATTCATTCATTCATTCATTCATTCATTCATTCATTCATTCATTCATTCATTCATTCATTCATTCATTCATTCATTCATTCATTATACTTTAACTGCTACTTCAGTGCGCAATATCTTTATTTTTAGTTTATTTTTAAGCTTATATATATACCAGTATATATATATATATATAATATAAAATATACGTATTCCTATTTACTGTACATGTTTTAATAATCAGTTGATTTCATATCTACCTACCCCTTAAGTCCAAATTTTAGATGCGCTTCAAAAGGGTAATTCATGTTCTAAATATTGAGCATCTTAATAACATTTTTGTTTTCTTGAACAGTTAACATGGAATTTTTGAAGAGTGTATTGATGTGTATAGATTACACATGTTGTGGGAAATTTCTTCAGGTTAACGTGGGTTTTGATGGGAAAAGCCCTATATTGAATCTCCCCCATATCAATAACACCACTTTCCTAATTAGTTCTGGTGATAGACATTATTGTGTTATGTTGATTGTACTAGAATTGTATGAACAGTGTCTTGGTAGGTTAAATGTTATAATTGTGTATAGACAGTATTTTGGTATTGTGTTTGAACTTGAATGTGTGTAGACACTATTAGTGTTATGTTGATTGTTACTAGAATGTGTATAGAAAGTTTTTTGTAGGTTATGTTTTATAATGTGTATAGACATTATTTTGTATTGTGTTTGACTTGAATGTGTGTAGACACTATTGTGTTATGTTGATTGTACTGAATGGTTATAGAAGTGTTTTTGTAGGTTAATGTTTATAATGTGTATAGACATATTTTTTGTATTGTGTTTAAACTTGAATGTGTGTAGACACTATTGTGTTATGTTGATTGTATAGAATGTGTATAGACAGTTGTTTTGTAGGTTAATGTTTATAATGTGTATAGACAGTATTTTGTATTGTGTTTGAACTTGAATGTGTGTAGACACTATTGTGTTATGTTGATTGTATTAGAATGTGTATAGACAGTGTTTTGTAGGTTATGTTTATAATGTGTAAGAATTATTTTATTATTTTATTTTCCCATAATTTTCATTTAGTTTTTATTTCTATTGGTCAGTAAAAAAAAATAAAAACAAAATATGACTGATGTTTGATGTATGTATGTATGTCATTATGTATGTATGTCTGTTGTCACTGTCTGTCATGTAGGTAGTCTGTCTTATGTACTGTCTGTTCTTGTGTTATTTGTCTGTTGTCTGTCGTATGTCGACTCTACTCTCTCTCTTCTTCTGTCTCTCTCTTCCTGTGTGTGTGTGTGTGTGTGTGTGTGTGTGTGTGGTTGTGTGTGTGTGTGTTTGTGTGTGGTGTGGTGTGTGTGTGGTGTTTTAGTCTTTTTTCTATGTTTAAATTCTATACAAAAGTTTTTACTATTTCATTGTTTATGCTCTACACCCTTTAGGTGCTTTGATAGGTGTATATGCTCAATATGTACCACGTTTTATGAAAAGTTTTTTATGATTGTATAAACACGTAAGGGTTAATTATTTGTGTGATAATTGGGAGGTATGTCATTATGACGTGGGTAGGACACCTGATATAGGGAAGTTGTTTGTTTGCTGTGATTTCACAGCCTGAGGACGGCTACTGGATAGCTGAAACGTGTAGATATGTGCTAATAAAAAATTTTTTTTTCACCAAGACCGCTAAGTGCTCTGGTTACCTACCTTTTATTTGTATACATCTTCGACAGTAGCACCGCGGCAGTTGCTCTTGAAGCGAGGAGTGCGAGAGACTGACTGACTGACTGATGACTGACTGACTGACTGACTGACTGACTGACTGACTGACTGTCTGTCTGTCTGTCTGTCTGTCTGTATGTATGTATGTATGTATGTATGTCTGTATGTATGTATGTATGTATGTATATCTTCAGGTTCAAATCCACTCATCATAACATTTACTATATTCAGTCGTCCTCCTTCACACAGCTCCCATCGCTATCTGTAATATTATGGTTAAATTTATTTCGATATAATTCCCGGCACACGGACTGTTGTCTTGTGAAAACCACAACTCTTTATCACGTTTTCGACGTCTCGCAGGACGTCTTCACTTCTCGCGACAGTCTGATGAAGATGTCCTGATGAAACGTCTCGAACGTCGAAACGTTGAATAAAGAGTGATTGGGTTTCCAAGCAGACATGTGCCTGGGATTATATTCAAATATGTATGTATGTCTGTATGTATGTATGTATTATGTATGTATGTATGTATATATGTATTATTATGTATGTATATTGGTTGTATGTTTAGTATGTTGTATAGTCTGTATTTATGTATGTATGTTATATATATGTATGTATATATGTTGTATGTATGTATATATACACCCACAACACATATACTGCCAAAAAGCATGTAGATTGATGTATTGCTGTTAAGAAATGGTGCAAAACACAGCAGAAAATACATTATTCTATTTGGTCAATGCGAAGATTTCTAGCTGTACGAAATGAGGAATTGGGTTTGATCAGGATTCTAAAAGCAATTTCTACTACCTACACCCCCCCCCCCCCCCCCCCATCTCCTGAGCTAATACCTCTCATTCCCCGAGATAATACCCCTCTTCCCGAGATATACCCTCATTCCCGAGATAATATCCCTCATTCCCGAGATAATCTATAATAAAAAAAAATTTATTTTTTAATTATCTAATTTTTTTCGGGCACATGTTGAAGGTCTTTCATGAAATGCAAATGCTTCATCTGCCACAAAAAACAGTTTGCCCGGTTTGGTTTTTCGATGGAAGACTTAGATTTTATGCAATAGTCTCTGATAGAACTGCATCTGGCTTGATAACTCCTCATTAGACACGCCGTCCATTTTTTTTTCCTGTATCTACTATAACAAATTCATATTTTTGCATTACTAAGCTATCAAATAATGTTAAAATACCTTATTATTTATTATAAACTAGCAGGGAGATTCAATAATTTCTTATCGTTAAAATGGTGTAATTGCCCCCAACCATCAAATGGTCATTTAACATTTTAAAGCTAATATCTGATTGGTTGGGGTAAATTAGCACCATTTTTAAAAGATAAGAACTTTTATTGAATAACCCGGTAAGAGTGGTGTGATGCTTACATGATTTCCATTTAATGGTTACACCACATTCATGATATTTCACATCTGATCAAAGTCTCTGATCAAACTCTAACCTATTGTCTCCAATCAGTGATTCGTGTATTTTATATGGGGAACTGTAGATTATAACTGATATCAGATCCCCAATGGTTTAATTTGTTTTATTGTATGTGATTGTCCATCTTAACGTATTGTTTTCTGTCTGGACAAGATGTTTTTTCTATGTTGGTAATGTGGATCACAGGTAACTTCATTATGTATAGTTAGCCAGGATAAAAGGACATCAATAGGATAAACAAGTGATTAAGAGCGTGCCGGACACAGGGAGAAACTGGGCTCTGAGAATCTAATCACACACACCAATGCAACAATCGAATGTTCCAACGACTAGAATTCCCAGATATTAAATGTATTTTTATGTACACTATTAGTACATAGCAGAAGTAGGGGCGTAAATAGCTGATTTTTGAAAATTTAAAAGACTTAAACGAAAACGACAACGACAACAACGGGCCGGGTGGACACTCCCCGTACCCATACGCTCTGGTGTGTAGATCTCAGAGAAACGTTAACATTATTAACAAGATGCAAAATTGCTAAAACGGTCTCACCTGTCGTAGCCTTTGTGTCCGGGTGCTGTCTTGCCCCAGACCGCCCTCGCAAGGTCCAACACCACACATTTAAGCTGTGTTTAGTCATTGTACATGTGTCGTCTGACCAAATGCCATTACCACTACCGAAACGCGTTAGACATGTATCCGTTTGTATAGTCATATGTTGCTAAATAAAGAAGTATTTTACTTACTACCAGTCCGTGCGAGATTGATTCCAGGATTCTGCAGCCCGTTTCTCTTTTGTTTGTAAAGGACATCTGTGGTCCCAAGCTGTCAGGTGCTAAACAGACCCGACCGACGACCCAACCCCCCCCCCCCCCCCCCCACCAATCAGCAGGGGTTAATTACAAAGACTTCCATCCCCATTTCATATTAATCTAGAAAAGCAAAACATATATCAGACTCATATCTCTTTCTGTGAGCATCATTTATGTGAACTGTTTTAAAAGTGGAACTCGGGGGGGGGGGGTAAAAGCCTTTTTATTTGAATCTAATGCACCCCTGGTCTACTTGGTGTGGAACACGACAGAGACACTTTTGGTTGGTTTATGGTGTTAATAAGAGTAACCCATATTTAATTTAGTATCTACCAATTCATCTTGTCTCCCTGAACCCGTTTTGTAAGTTGTGCGCTGTATGGCATGTTACCTCAGTCGGCATATGGGAGTTTTTCCAAGGATAGCCACCTTTGTGGGGTGTCAGGAAGTACCACCTGGAGTGTGTAACCTCCCCTGGCTCAGCCCACCCATTTTCTGATTGGGTGTGGATAATTGGTTCCACCCTCTTAGGGGTATAAAAAATGGTTTTTGAAACTCAGAGGGAGCTCTCCATTACCATTTAACTTTGGGTACTATAAGAGTATTTTGGAGGCTAATAATTTAGGAAACACTGTTTGAACCCTTACACTGATTTACCTTTCTTCAATTCATCGTGGAACAATAGGACTGATTAAGTATTTTTGTTTTATTTATTTATTTATTATTTATTTATTTATTTATTTTATTTTTTTTATACTGTTGTTGCTTGTGATGTGTTTTGTGTGTTATATTTTTCTGTAGTTTTATTGGGTGCACTCTTTTTGTTTCATATTAAACAATATTCAATCGTTAGCTGAATCTCTGATTGCTCTATTAGAACTAGGGAACTCTGCTTCTAAGATGCTATGTTTAACTAGTTTATTGTATTCTATGTACGTACGTACCACTTGTATAGCATAAAATTGTAACTAAAAAACCCCATGTTTTTACTTTTTTGCACTAGCCTAGATATTATGATATATGAGGCCCAGGAATTGATTATCTGTTTTCCTTGTTTGTTCTAATGTTTTGGTCAGATCAGTAGCACTTCCACTATTTGTTATAAAGTAATTTTGCCACAGGAGTGCTCCCACAGCTTACCGTGCGCGTGCATATATGTATGTGCATGTATGTGCATGCGCACGTACCACTCTGCCGTTTCCTACGCCCGGGTGCTCCTCTGCATGTAATATAGAATAAACAAAATATTTGGTAAGGCACTCTAGGTTCACACATGGTGTTTTTTCAAAAGTACAACCTTTTATGAGAGAGAGTGGATAGGAGAGAGAGAGAGAGAGAGAAAGAGGGAGGAGGAGATGAGGGAGAGAGAGAGCTGAGGGAGAGGAAGAGAGAGAGAGAGAGAGAGAGAGGAGAGAGTATTCGTGCAAGTATTTTATATATACTTTTACTTTCCTTCCCCGTTGGAAGTTATATGAACTTATTACTGTACTTATTATGTGTGTTTCCTATGATAAATTAACACCCAAGAATGTACTACTTTCTGTATCTTTAATAGTTTATCTACCACCATATTAAGTATGTACAGGGATTTTGGTACTAATATACATACAATCATTGGCTCTTTGTCTTGAAATCTTGAAATATTAACTGCTGTGTACAAATCTTTATAATGTGTTACAATGGTATTGAAGTGGTTTAACATTTTATTTTTTTCCTCCTTTTATGTACACATTCCTAGTACTACAAATATTGTATACAAATAAGCAGATTATCTAATTTTAAATATAAACATGTGTAGGTAACACAATAGAGATAGATCAATGCACTTTCCTGGGGCCCATATTCTATATCTATGCTGGTGCAAACAGTAAAAACATGTGTTTTTTGTAGTTCTAATTTCATGTATAAAGTAAAAAGCCTTCCACCACACATCAAGGTAACCCCCTAGTATGAAGGTCCTTATAATTTACCTTGGGCTATGTATCTGACTGACATTCCCTGCTTCATTGCATTTTCTTTGGAAGGTTGCTCCTAACATTAGATTAGTATTACAGGCTGTCACTTCACTCTGCCTACTGGCTCTAATCCAATGCCTAGTATTTGAAGGCACAAGCAGGCTCAAATTAAAGAGGAACATTAAGATGCAAACTATCAAGATTAACATTAACCTGTTGCTTATTCTTTCTTTTTTACTGCATTTTTAATTTGCCACCCTGAGATCAACTTCTAAATAAGAACTTAAAGATGAGGATATAATATGGTTATTTTAAAAATATCAAAAAAGAAAACCATTTTAAATAAATATTGTTTTTAACAGTTCAAAATTGAACAATAATAATTGTTATTAATAAATATTTCTAAATTCTATTTATTAAAAAGAAAAACAAAATAAATCATATTGATGATCCTAATTAAACCAAAATTTGAATATTGCTATAAATATTAATTTGTAATGATATATAATTTAGGATTTCTCCTTAAATGTTAAGTGAAAATTTTTTTCCTGAATAAAAAAAAAATTTTATAATTTAACTGGTTATTTATATAATCTCAAGTCAATACATTTGCAAAGCGTCGTCGTCGTCGTCGACGACGAAAGATCAAGTGTAGTATCTGTTCTATCAGTTTTAATATCTGTACTTCCCCTATCTGGGGACCTATATTAATGGATTTTTGGAATAACAGGAGCTGGAAGAAGAGCTTGCTCGTCCACTCCACGCAATCGACCTGGTATTGCAGTACCTCCAGGACCGGTGCACCGCTCTCTTACAAGTTTGCCAAAGATAGAACTGAAGGAAAAAAAAAGGAAAAGCCTGGTCTTTTCTTTTTCCCCTCTTTCTCTCCTTTTCGTGTCAGCTTTTTCGACTCTTAGAACAGACTTTTGTGGATTTGGTCTGCCTGTGTCCAGTTATTTCATTTTTTTTCTTTGGAGGTGGCTTTTTTCTCACCTCTTGCAGCCTTGTTTCTTTTCCCCTTGTCTGTCTCTCCCCAATTTTCTCTGTGTCAGGGTCGCCCCCCAGCGGTCAGACCATCTGTTTCTCTTTTCTTTCTTTCTTTCTTTTCTTCTTTCTTTCTTTCTTTCTTTCTTTCTTCTTTACTCTTCTTTCTTTCTTTTCTTTCTTTCGTATTCTTTCTCTTTCATTTTCTTTCCTTTCTTTCTTTTTTTTTCGTTTCTTCTTTTATTCTTTCTTGTCTTTTCCTTTCTTTCTTCTTTTTCTTTCTTCTTTCTTTACGCAGCTGCTTGCTTGTGCCTTGTTCCTCCTCAGCCTACCTGCTTGCTGACCGACTTATGTCTGATGAGATCCTTCCTTTCCTCATCTCACAGGTGTCAGAACTCGAGATATTACAATGTGTTGCCTTGCTTGCAATCAAGCCTCTCTTGGAAGACGAGACGAGAGCGTACCCCTCTTCCTCGTCGGAGCCTCGCCCCCTCCCCCCCCTCTACTCCTCGTCCTGTCCCCCCCACCCCCGCACTCCCAGCCCCGCCACCTCTCCTCCGTGGGTGGGATTATGTAGATGTCAGAGGGAGTTGGAAGAAGCGGCCGAGCTGGAGTGCTCGTGGATCGCGGCTGAGATACGGCTTAGAGAAGACCCTGTGTGTCCAGAGGACTAAAGTCCCCCACTAGAGAGCAGCCTTCAATCAAAGGTGTGCACCAACCCCTGCAGGCTGGGCGGCCATAAACGAGGCAAACATCGTCACATGCATCATAGCATGCCGGAGGGACGAGCGTTCGAAGAGGGCCCCGACGGGCCAACCGTCGGGGGCAGGGCATTTATCCCCGTGGGGCCGCCTCCCTGGCGTGGGGTGGCCCCCGCGCGTGCCCTGCCGCAATTTTCGGGTTAATCGCTTCTATCGCTTCTTTCCTTCCCGGGTTAAAAATCGCTTCTCGCCCTTTTGGGCTAAGATCAAGTGTAGTTCGTCTTATCAGTTTATATCGATACGGTCCCCTATCTGGGGACCCATATATTATGGAGTTTTGGAACAGGGAGCTGGAAGAATAGCTTGCTCTGTCCACTCCACTCAAAAGTTTATCAGACTGGTATTGCAGTACCTCCAGGACCGGTGCAAAAGAAACACCTCCTCTTACAAGTTGGTGGCCAAAGATAAACTAAGGAAAAAAAAAGGAAAGCCCTGTCTTTTCTATTTTTTCCCCTCTTTCTCCTTTTCTTCTGTCAGCCTTTTCTTTTTTCGGACTCTTAAGTCTTAAGAACAGACTTTTTGTGATTTTGCTGCCTGTGTCCAGTTATTTTCACATTTTTTTTTCTTTGGAGGTGTCTTTTTTCTTCTCACCTCTTGCAGCCTTGTGCTTTTTCACCTTGTCTGTCCTCCTCCCCAATTTGCTCTGTGTCAGGGTCGCCCCCCAGCGGTCAGACCAGTCCTGTTTCTTTCTTCTCCCTTTCCCCGTTTCTTTTCTCTTTTCTTTCTTTTTCTTTTCTTAGTTACACTTATAGACACTGTACATACCATCCAACATTCCCCTTTAACAGTTACACTTATAGACACTGTACACACCCTCCAACATTCCCCTTTAATAGTTACACTTATAGACACTGTACATACCCATACCACGGGTAAAGGATGGTGGGACCTGTACTTCAGGCATTAGGTAACAAATAAGCAGAAAGCTTTTCATTACTGAAAAACACATTTTTTACTTCTTAAATATTTTTTTTCTGGTAACGAATGTAGGGATAAGTAGTTTAATATAAACGTAGATCATTTTACTCATGTGCTGATGTTAAACAATCATTGCTGACCTAAGATATGACATTTTGATATCACTTAAATAACTGTTTTAAAATTGTCCTGGTTGATGGTTGAACTACAATTCCCATCATCCATTATGAAACAAAGTGATAAATAAGTCGCGACATTCAGGGTAGCTAATAATGCCACAACAATGCATGGTTAAAATTGCCCTAATTAGGGCACAGCCACACTGGATTGCAAACGCAATCGCACACGAAATCAAATGTGATTTCATGTGCAATTTCGTTGCGTTTGCGCATGCGTTTTCTTTATTAGGTATAGGAAAATGCTTGCGATTGTGATTAGAAATGCGAAACGCAAATCGCAATCGCAATGCACCAGAAAACGCGCGTTTAAATAAAAATGTGGCTTTTTTTTCCTTTTACCTTTCTTGCTTCAAAGTTGCTGGCTTCCTTTAAAGGAGAAGTAAAAAAAAGTTAAGGTCAGTGGGAATCGCCATCCAGAGCCTACCATTCCTGCTTCAAAGTTGCTGGCTTCTTCTTTCTGTATAGTGGAATGTGTAGCTCCGCCCCTCCGAGATTTCCTGGTTCCTCCAACTTCATTGGTCTCAAAAGGTAAACTTCGCTTGTTTCAAGCGCATGACGTCAGTGCGCGCATGGACATGTGACATCTCCCGCACCATGCTTGTGCGTGGTGAGATGACGTCAAGCCTGGGCTCCTCCAGCTCCCTTACGGCCATATTTATAAAGCCGCGGTATTGCTTTTTAGCAATACTGCAAATTTAACGATCAGTATTGTAAATTTACAATTGTTAAACCGTTCAGAGATTAACGATACCGATCGTAAATTTAAAATAGCGATTGTAAATCTACGATAACGAAATCGTAGATTTACAATCCCCATACAATATCATTGCGGAAGTCTACTACTGCATGGTATTCTATGATCGAACGTACATTTACGACCACGATCGTAAATTAACTAATGATCATAAATATCATTATTGGTCTTAGAAGGTAAGTTCCCGGTTGTTCCACATGCGCACGACCTCGCCGCTGCGCACGTGACGTGATGTCAGTGCGCGTGACATCATCTCACTGGGAGGTGACATCACGCGTGCAAACATTTGTGCGTGGACTGGGATGGAACTACATTATACAGTCCATTATACAGAAGGATGAATCCAGCAAGTCTGAAGACATAAAGGAAGGCTCTGGGGGGGATAAAAAAATGAATTAGCCAAATTAAGTTTTAAAGCAACAACTTCCCACTAACAATAAGTTTTTTTTTTACAGTTTACATATCCTTTAAGCAACTGTCAAATAAGGGATGCTGGGAAGTGTAGTTCAACTATCAACCAGGACAATGAAAAAAAGTGTTGAGTATGGTGTCACACAAATAAGCAGATTTCCGAATGTCTGAATACCCTCCAACATTCCCTTTAATAAGGTGAACACAGAGCTGTGCAGTTTCATTTCATTATCCTCCCCCTGCAGCACTGCACAATGTATCTATAATGTACATTTTGAACAGGGGATGTTGGAAGCTATTTAATTCTGCACAATACTGAATGTGTTGCAGTATATGTGATATTAATTTGACATAATTTAGCCATTCACCCCCTCCTTAAAACTAAACATGGGCTGCACAGGGATACAGATGTTTCAGCACATTTTAAAGGTAATTGTTTGAAGGTATGTTTTATCCTGGGTCACAGAAAACAAGTGCCTGAGTCTTTCCAAGAAAAGGTTTGTTTTGTTCAAACAAGCAACCATAACCATGTTTTATAAATATTCAGTTTAAACAGGATTTAGCAACTTAGTTCTTTTAAGATCCATATGTGCAGTTTTAGTGCACATAGAAAGTTCATTACAATTTCTAATCGAATGTAGGTGCAGTAATAATTAGTTTGAATAAGCATACATGCAAAATAAAGATGAGTTCACTTTTTCCTCCTCAGTCCCTAAGGCATGGCTATACCCAATGGGTACAGGGGGAGAAGCCAAGATGGCAGCCCCCACGGAACAACTTTAAAACAAGATATATTCACTGTCACTGGGATGATGTCACTCTAATTAGTTGCATTATGTACAACAATATGAACTTTGTTCTTAGACTAAGTTGTTGTTTTTTTCACTTTAGTTGTCCTTTAGAACATAGGGGATTTGCAAGGCTCTGTCTATCACACTGACCTCATTATGGGGGGGAGGGTGTATGTGTGTGTGTGTGTGTGTGTAATCCTTGTAACTGTTAATCTCATTAGCATTTATTTTGTTTGGATGATTCTTTTCTCAAATGAAGTTATAAGGACAAAGAGACCAGTCTGATAACTCTAGGAGACAATTTATCATATAATGGTAACAGGCGCCATAGACATCAATAGACAAACCTTTTTAAAAAATTAGTTACCAGGTGTACATTTCTGAAGCAGTTTGGCCCCTGCTTTTACGATAGACTGCAGTACCGGAATTTTATAGAATTGATCCTAAGCTACAGTGGAGTAGATATAGTATAGTAAACTGAGACTCAGGCAGCTGCAGGGTTAATGTTGATACAGATCTCTATGCTGCTGTCAATTACAGACTGGATACATTTTTGAAACAAACAAATGCTGCTTCTCACTCACAGCGAAGTTAACAATGTACCAACCTATGTAACAATCTGTGTAACAATCTACATATCAGTCTATGTAACAATCTACATAACAGTCTATGTAACAATCTACATAACAGTGCTATTTAATCAAGTATTAAACATCTACATAACAGTCTATGTAACAATCTATGTAACAATCTACAATCTTTGTAACAATCTATGTACAATTACATAACAGTTCTATGTAACACTCGTGTAACAATCTAACATATCAGTCTATGTACATCTATGTAACAATCTACATAACAGTCTATGTAACAATCTACATAACAGTCTATGTAAACATCTATGTAACAATCCTGATGTACAATCTACATACATCTTACATCTACATACAGTCTATGTAACAATCACATAACAGTCTATGTAACAATCTATGTAACAATCTACATACAGTCTATGTAACAATCTCTGTAACATCTACATAACACGTACATTGTAACAATCTGTGTAAATCTACATATCAGTCTATGTCAGTCTATGTAACAATCTACATAACAGATCTATGTAACATCCTACTAACATCTATGTAACAATCATGTACACAATCTACGTAACAGTCTATGTAACAATCTAATGTAACAACTACATACAAATCTATGTAACAATCTATAACATAACAGTCTAGTAACACTATGTAACAGTCTATTATCAATCTATGTAACACAATCTATGTAACCTCATACATCTAACATATCATTCTATGTACCCACACTATGTATACAATCTGTACTTCTATCTAACTCTATTATCAATCTATGTAACAACTAATTAACCTCTACATATCAGTCTATGTACCAACCCTATGTAACATCTATGTACAGTCTATGTAACAATCTATTGTTAACAGTCTGTAACAACTATTTAACACTGTGTACCAATCTACATAAAATCTATGTAAACATCTATGTAGAATATAATGTAAACAGTCTATGTAACTAATGCTAATACATCTATGTACAATCTACTGTAAACACTCTATAACAGTCTCTGTAACAACTATGTAACAATCTACATAACAGTCTATGTAACAATCTAAGACCTAACAGTCTATGTAACAATCTAATACAATCTACATACAGTCTATGTACACATCTATGTAACAATCTACTTAACAGTCCATATGTATGCAACCTATGTAACAATCTATGTAACACGTCTACATATCAATCTAGTACCAACGTCTATGTAACTTCTACATAGCAGTCAATGTACCAATCTATGTAACACTATGTAACGTCTATGTATAACAATATATGTAACCATCTCTATCGTCTATGTAACAATCTACAAACGTCTATGTAACAATCTATGTTAACAATCTACATAACAGTCTATGTAACAGGTCCTATGTAACAATCTTGTAACAATCTATGTTAACTAGTCTATGTATACAGTCTATGTAACAATCTATGTTGTAACATTCTATGTAACAATCTACATAAAATCTATGTAACGTCTATGTAACAACTACATAATAACAATCTATGTAACATCTGAATTAGTCATTACAATCTATGAACAGTCTATGTAACAATCTATGTAACAATCTATGTAACAATCTATATAACAATCTATGTAACAGTCTGTATACCAGTCTATGTAACAATCTATGTAACAATCTATGTAACAATTGATATAACAATCTATGTAACAGTCTATGTAACAATCTATATAACAATCTATGTAACAGTCTGTATATCAGTCTATGTAACAATCTATGTAACAATCTATTTAACAATTGATATAACAGTCTATGGGCCCCAAGAGAAGTGGAACACCAAACTGCATTAAAGAGGCAGAAAGGGAGGATTCCAAGCACCAGAACCCACCCACCCCCAAACATGCCACTGAGTTTAAATGTGTAATAGTTTAAAGGAAAATGTCGCCTCCCCCTCACTAAGCAGCCTTACTTACATAAAATGTTAATTATCCTTTAAATATAAATCCACTTCTGTTCTGTTTCTGTACATATCTCAAATGTCCATTTTTCCCAAGGGAGCCCCATTTCGGGGAGCTGTACTAGACTGCTGAGTCTTGTCCAATGTTGGGCAGGGCCTGGACATGCTTGTAATATAGCATGATTGGGCATTCCAAGGACACAGCTGGGCAGTCAGGAGGCAGAGCTGGATGGCCTGGGGGTGGTACATCGCCAGCCCATACCCACATTCCAACTCATGCCTTAATAATATTGGGAAGTATGGTCTTTATCTGAGACAATAACTTCTCAATTTATGGCATGGTTATATTTGTAACATATATTAAATTACAATGTTACATGGTCAAAGTTTACCAAACCATTACTCTTAACTACTACTTTACATTTTACATTTTCCACTATGTTCAATGGAGAATCTTTTCCTATATGTAGCAAATCTAGGGACTTGTTTCCTTTTGCGATAGTACGATGGGGCTAGATAGGACCTTCTTGTAGTTTCTGTCCGGTAGGAATGACCTAGTAATGCAATCTAGAGGCTCCAGGGTTAAAACAAGTTAAATAAAGACCAAAAGGTCTAAGTAAATGCTTCACAGGTACAAGTCTTTATTAAACGTATAGAATGCATTTTCTCCCCATTGTAAGGAGAAACTGTAACCGTATTCCCCATACTGGCCACAGTGGTAGAAATTTTCCAAATGTCGTGGGCACATGGAAGGACTCATTGTAGTTTTCACACATCTGGTCATCCCTCTTATAGAGGAACGGGTCATTATCCCTATACAGCTATGAGAGTAACCAACAGAAACATGGAATATTTGTTTGTAGGTTACACATAGAGCGGGGAGACAGAGGTAAAAGAAGCAATAGTATTAACAATAGAACACAAGATTAATACATTGTTATGCAATAAATAAAATAAATGTGGAACTTGTACTGGATATCAGAAATATCATATTAACATGTTTGGTGAATCAGAGGTCACGTTTTGCCTTTAGGGTTAGGCCACACAAATGCTATTTTCTAGTGTTTGCACATGCGAGCACGCATGCAATTTCAAATATAATGGAAATCGCAGGAGTGCAAAAATTCCTGAGATTTCCGATGTGTATGCAATTGCACATGCGTTTCCATTTTGGTTATGCAATCACCATTTTTTTGAGCAATCGCAAGCGTTTCCATAGAGGAAAATAGTGAAATCACATGCAACAATATGCACAATGTACCAGAACCGCACACACAATTGCGCACACGCTTCCATGCAGTGTGGCCTCAGCCTAAAGGCTCATACACATGCACAATGTGCACACCGAGCCACGACCCTCGACACTGACCGCTACCCGCAACAAATGGCTGTTTTTCCTGAGAATCGTCTGTGTGTATGTGTTTGGTTGGGGGTCATTTGTTGCCCGGCTGTTCTTTGTGGGTAGCGGTCGGTGTCGGGGGTCATGGCTCGGGCGCACATCGTGCATGTGTAAGAACCTTTACTGATGTCCCATTTAAGTCTAATCTCCGCCCCCCTCAGTACACATTCTAGGGACGGCTCTCATCTGATAATAGAGCCCCTGTTTACGGAAGGCTCTTCTCAGAGTTCCAAGGTTGAATGTATCAGTCGGACTTGCAGCTCTGATTGTGAATTTCTGGAGCAGTGCAGTGAGGAAGAGGAAAAGTTCCATCTGAGCCAGTCCTTCTCCTGGACAGGATCTCTTCCCTGTAAAGGATAATGATGGGATATATTATCCTGTCCTGTAAACGTTCATTTCACTGTTTTTTTCACAGGCATTTGACCCACCAGTTGTATATTTTATACCTGCAGAGAATGGAATGAACGCTGCCTGATTACAGAACTGTCCTTTCTCATCTAGGAAATGTTCAGGATTAAATTCCTCTGGTGTCTCCCAGTGGTCCGGGTCCCAGAGAGCTGATCCAAGCATGGGAATAACTGTGGTTCCCTGTAAAGATGTTATAAATAATAACTATAACATCTATTGTAATGTATGGTAGCAATTGCTGGAAACATCCTTTGTGGTTTGTTTTTCCAATAATGTATAGTAGGGCCTGTACACTGCTATTTACATGTTATTACAGGATCCATACCAAATAGATGCTGTTCAATTAAATTTTATACAGTGGAACCCTAGCTGTACCGTCTACCTTCCCTGGAACTAAAGAATTTAGAGAAAATTTTAATATTTCTAAATAGTTCAGCTATTATGGAATAGGCATATATGGTAGTTTCATCCTTAATTTGCTTTAGGGGTCAACATTTCATCACAAAATCCTGGGTTTTTACAATCAAAACAAAGTTTCATCTAAAAAATTTTATTTTTAAATATTTAAATTCCATGTTGAACGTTCTGGTGGAAAGCGCACTTCTGGGTTTAAAAATGGATATGCAGGGAAAAGACAGATAAACATTACGTACAAATGTTATACAATAGAAACAAAATAGGGAATATCAAAATGTCATGTTTTGCTATAAAGTCGTAGTAGAGAATTGTACCATGCTAGCCATTGATAAAAAATGCAATAGGGTGAAAAAAGGATGAGATTAGTAAAAGTCCATATGAACACCAGCCTGGTGGGTGCAGACATCCACTTTCCCCACTTCAAGGGAACATATGAGTAACTCAACAAAGTAGTATAGAGTCGCACTCCAAGGTGAAATCTTGGGTTTATTCAAAACCGATCATCAACAACATTTTGGGGGTACATTCCCCCTTCATAAGGCCTGATGAAGGGGGGAGTGTACCCCCAAAACATTGTTGTTGATAATCGGTTTTGAATAATTCAGTTATCTGCCAACGACCCTGTTATTTTTTCCAGTTTATTACATGCATTTGTAACCAGATATTTAATGGTAAGTTCTCTTCCATTCTGGAAAATATATCTGCCACTTCCCTTTGCTCAAATAGCTTGAGCCTGTGCATAGGAGGCAGCAGGGGAAACAGCAGTCAATCATTGGTTGTGATGTCACCAGTCACAGCCTTCATTAACTGCATGGAGGGAGGAGCCAGCTTACCCTACTAGAACAGTGGCAATAATAATCCTTATATATCGGGTTAGTAATGTATCTAATAAAGGGCTAAATATACCAGTTAGGGTTGGGGGTAGGTAACTAACAAGTAACCATTTTTTGGGTTTTAAGGTTGGACATGCAATTTAAGCTTCTTAATCCAATACTGAATCTGGTAAAGATTAAACAGACTGTACATTTCAGTGCTAAATTTTCCATACATGATTCAGACAGATGGCAACACAGCAACACCACAGAGAACAACATATTATGCAAGGCCATGACTTCTGTTCCCTATTATCCCTTTTCTGTTTCCAATAGAAGCTTTTTTGGTGGAAGTTCTCTTACCATTGGTATATTGAATCCTCGGAATTTAGTATCTTCTGTTGTCTTGTGAGGAAGGCCAATTGGTCCAATATCCAAGAACCTTTGTATCTCATGAACAACTGCATAGGTGTAGGGCATCTGTGTCCGATCTGCTACCTCCGGCAAACGATGGGTCCCAACAAATTGGTCAATCTCCTTCTGCATTTGCGCTTACGACACAAAAATCTTTCTTTACATTAAGGCATTAGTATCAAACTATTGGGTCACTTTCATAGATCCTTACTCAAATATTTACTTTTAGGGCTAGGCCCCACTGGCATGCTTCGGATCGCGTTTTGTGATCCGATTGTACTAGTAGGAGCGCATGCCTGTGGTAGCCTATAGGAGCAGCACCACTACATGGGCTGCACTTCTGGAACACGTGTGATCACCATTTCATAGTTTTAAATTACCAGAAGTACAGTGCATGGAAGCGTGCACGATCGTGTGGCATTGCGAACATGCGTGCTTTTTTGCCCTGCTAGTGAGGCTGAAGCCTTAATGAAAGTCTCATCTTGGATGTGTGGATATTTAATCATGACCAGCAAGCTGAATTGAAGTGTATTGACAACCGTCTCTGTCCCACCAAGATACATGTCCATAAGCGAATAGACCAAATTTTCAGTATAGAATTCACTTCCTTCTATATCTTTCTCCTGAAAAAGAAAATACAAACAATAGAACCGTCCCTGTCATAGAACATTTGTCAGATGTACTCAAAGTGTCAGTGATGAATGTATGGGTGGATGGATAAGAACATGTCAAAACAATAAATGTCCCTGCATGCAGGGCCATTTGTAGGCATAGGCCACCTAGGAACAGTGCTAGGGCACCTATAATAAACCAGGGTGCCCATTGTTCTCCCTACCATCTCACTGTCAGCTCTTACTTGCTGTTAGATATGTTCTCCTTATTCTGCTGTAATGTGTAACATTGTAGTGAGTAGAGACCCTGAACTCAGCTCCCTCTACTTGGATAGAATGTTACAAATGAACTGAAGGTGAAGGAAGGAGGGGGGAGGATGAGATCAGCTAATAGTACTGAGGGGAACAGTTCTAAAATTCCAGGTAAAAGCTGCTGCAGACTTTATAACAGTGACCCTGTGACTAGCAGCCATGAGATCCCTATCCCTGCATCTTTCTTCCTTCCACCCAACTCTCCAATTAGAACTTAGAGTAGGTGAGGAGTGAACAATTCAATGGAGGAGACATGGAAAGCAGGTACATACTGTATATCATGTCAATGCTGGCAGCTGGAAGGGTTAATGGCAATACTCTGGGTGAGTGCTGGCACTGAAGTATGAAAATCTGGTAGCACTAAAAGTGTTAATGCCAATACTCTTGGAGGGATAGGCCACACTACTGCACTTTTAAGCACGGTGGAATTGCAATCTGATCACGCTAGGGCACCAAGATGGCTAGAAACGCCCCTGCCATGCCTGCTTGATAAAAGCTATGCGATGTGCACTGGCCAAAGTGTCTAAAGTGTCCAAAGCAGGCTGGACGAACAAGTAACTTGGCTGGCAAACAAGTATGGCCTGGCCTTCCGGGTGGATGATTGGGGATTTATCCTGTGGTACCACAGGATAACAACATCTGACCAATGGCCATACATGTGAGACTGTTGGCTGAAATGTGCGTTTACCTGTAAATTGCTTGTGGCCACTTGTGGCTGACACGCATAGCACGTCTATATGAGCCCCTAGGGGGTGATGCAGTAAAAGCAGCTATCACCCAAATCAGTCAACCACCCACAATAATCAATGTAATCGCAATGTTATTTTGGATCAACGTTGTTTTTTCACGTGTTTTGTGAGACCTGCAACATTATATACATCACACAAACAAGAAAGGTAAGAGGATATCCAGACTGGAAAGAAAAGAACACGAATACCATCAGTGAAAGGGAGAAGCAAAACAGGTTGCTTATAATGATATTTTCTATATAGGTGGGTACACAAATGGCTGATTATACACAAATCATTTGTACATGAAAGTATTTGCCAATTAGCAAACATGTGCATGGCAAAAAAATCCTATAATCCCACTTCAGCTGTAGGATTGGTCAGTTTGGCTAAAAATGTCCACCAGTCATCATAGACTTGTTATACTTTAATACAGGGAGCCAATAGCAACTAATGCTTGTGGGACCACATGATCCTCTCTATCCAGGGAGTACAGGGAGATGGGGTCAGGAATGTGATTCCAAGGGATCCTGTCATGTGTCACCTATCAATGGCACTTTTATCTCAACAAGGTTCCATCACCTCATTAGCTTTGATGAGAAAGCAATCAATATAATCACGTGGAGAATCTACATCCAGTGTTTTCCTGTGAAATTCAATCTGCTCATGGAAAAATGATGCCAGTTTATCCGTGTCTTGGATTATCTTATGATGAGGTCCCGGAAGATTCTTCATTATCCAGGGAAAGGCATTGTATGTCTACAAGAGGAACAAAGAGGAAAGGAAAGTAATGCTTTATTTCAATAAGCTGGTTCTGGGCTATTAGGCCCCCCATACACATGAAACTGCCATTGGAAATTGTCAGAGAGATTCCACTGGACCAACAAATGTTTTCCTTCCACGAACCATCCATGGGGGCAATGGCCGTAGATCATCAGCATGGTGGTCGTTCGTTTTTCATCTAATTCAATAACCATGCCATTTGCTTTTTGTAAATGGTTACATGGTTTTCTAACTTGTAACTAAATGTTCCACTGCTCAGTCTGATGGTGAAAAGGCCTATGGGTAAATGCACTCAGCAAGAAGAACATTAATAGCAATATTGTATCATGCTAATGAGCACCTGTAGCACAGGATATAATGTTGCAATTACCGGCCAATATGGGAGAGGAGAAAGCGAAGAGGTTTGATATGCTTTTACCTCTGCAGTTTTAAAGGGTATGTCCACCCAAAAATAAACTTTTTATATGTTCTTTATATGATAGCACCAACCTCAAACGCCATGTTCATTTTTCTAAAAATCATTTGCCTTACCCGATATTTAATGAGATATATATCAGGCTGCACTTCCGCTCCACTTCCTCTTTAGATGACCCAGAGCTGCAGCTTAGGGGGGAAAAAAATTCTTGCCTGTGTGTGTGTGTGTCTCTCTCTCTATCTCTCTCTCTGGGCTGGCTGGCTGCAGCTGTTGATCCTGGATTTCTTCAGTACACATAACTTTACAGCTGTGATTTGTTGAGAAGGAAAAGAGGGCGGGATCCAGGGGTCAGACTATTACTGATGCAACTTCCTCTGTTCTCACTGCTGGATGCTAACAGACATGCTCAAGAACATGAAAAGAACAGAGGCAAGGTAATGTAACCTGTCTCTGTTCATCGCAGTATTGGTCCATGCTGCAGGATTAAGCCAGCTACAAAGGTCTGTAAATTTTGAACCACTGGACCGATTTACATGCTGTAAAGTTTGTTTTGGAGCACTTATTTGGGCCAAATAAATATAAAAAGTTAGTTTTGGGGGTGGACATGCCCTTTAAGCTGGATAGATTGTGACAGAAGAGAGAGCATGTTAAAATATTAGGTACCAATGGTATCAGGGATTTATCGGCACTGTGTGTGCGCCCGCTTTCCCAAAATGAGCGCACCACCGCTGAACGTTTGGGTTGACTGAGCGGTCATTGGGGAAAGACCGTAAATTTCCCTTGGCCACGGCAGTCTCCATATATTGTAGTCTTCCACGGTCGTGGGGAAACACATAGGGAGGACGTTCGGGACTGTGCCTATCTATCTATCTATCTATCTAACGAAGTAAAAGTTCCACTCTCAGGTCTTGTACAAAAAGTATATTTTATTCAATGTGCAAACTACACAAGTAGCAACGTTTCGGTCCCCCTTCTTGGACCTTTATCAAGCCATCTATTTATCATCTACCTGTGTTTGTCCTTCTGTATGTCTGTCAATCTTTATCAGGGTTATTCAATAAAAGTTCTTATCCTTTAAAATCTATCTATCTATCTGTCTGTCTGTCTGTCTGTCTGTCTGTCTGTCTGTCTATATATTAAACTTGGTGGTTTGCAACCTACTCAGCTTTATGGGCCTAGACAAGGTCTAAATCAGTTTCATAAAGGTGAATAGTATTGTGGTAGCAGTGGGGGTGGTGGGGCAGGGATGGATATGGACCAGGTCCAAATTCTGTATCAGGGCCCATAGATCTGAAGCTACACCACTGGACAGTATAATGGGTGGTGCTTCTGCTTACACATTGAGCTGTGACATTACCAGAGAGCCCCTGGCTTGAGCATGTCCACTTGTATCTGACGAAATCTGTATCCACGAAATTGCACATCCATCTTTTAAACTGATGTGTTATGGGTTCCAACATTTAAAATGGAACCATACTAGTAAAAGTGTCTTATCATTAGTTAATGAATAAAGCTGCATAAAAATACTCACCACACCTAAAGGGGCTCTAGCAAATTAGATAAAGTTGTTAATGATATCAAGGTTCATGAGCAACTTTCCATCTTTATAGTCCCAACGTCTTCCAAACACAATAAGACTGATGATGTTGTTTACTGATGGTTCAAGGAGATTCATTGGATCTAATGGCTCCCCTAAAAGTAAAAAGGATCATGATTTGTGTTATGTTGAGCTCAAGCTGGCCATTGATATCATTGTAATGTTTTATCATCGGCATTACCACACCTCGTTTTTTGATGTTCTCTGAACTTTAAAACTTTACATACCAAATTTTTGCTTTGGCATTGCAAAATGGCCACGGGGGCGCTCCTTTATTTATTTAAATGCCAAAAAGTGTCCAGGGTTGTTTGACTGTTTTTATACTTTTTTACATGTTATCCTAGGGGGTGTAAACACTATTTTCATAATTACCAAGCAACCAACTGGCACCCCTTCAATCAATCCTTAACTCTGCTGCCAGGCTCATTCACCCCGTTTCTCACACGCTGCCCCTTTCTGTCAATCTCTCCACTGGCTTCCCATTACCCAAAGGTTCCAATTTAAGCTGCTAAACTTATCCTACAAGGCTCTCTCCAATATACCCCCCCATACATCTCTGATCTGATAAACAGATACTACCAAAGGTGTAACCTCTGCTCTGCTAATGATCTTCTCCTCTCATCCACCCTAATTACCACCTCCCACACCCGTATACAGGACTTTTCTCGTGCTGCTCCTCTGCTCTGGAACTCCCTTCCTCGCTTTATACGTCACTCGCTATCACTTCAAAACTCATCTCTTCAGGCAAGGTTACAATCTGGACCTGGACACTTCTACCCCTCTTACTGACCCATCACAGACATAGTTATAATCCACTGACAAGCTAGTTACAGCTACTGATCTGCTTCACCTTATGTCTCATCCACATCTCCTCTAGACTGTAAGCTCTCGGACAGGGCGTCTAGGGCACTAAAATGGCTAGAAACGGCCCTGTGTATGGTCATGTGATTTAGACCATGCAATGAGTGAAACAGATATAAAATACAAAGCCCAATGGGGGCAGCAATGGGGGCACCTCATTATAGCAGGGGCTTTATTCCGCTGGTCACAACTTCCAACTGCTGAACTAACGAAATTTTGACTAATTTTGTGACCAAATTTTACAGTTTTGAAGTGCAACTTTTAACTGTCATATTCTGTGTCAAACTTAGTCCCAATCTGTGGACCCACTGACTGAATGAACTATAGCAGGTTCATTCATCCATTAGAACTTACTTATGTTCCCGAGACATTTCAGCAACGCAGAAGGAACCACCTGACCCATTTTTTGTGATCATAATGAATGGGCCAAATGGAAACCTTTAAAGGAAAATTGGTAGGTAAGGAACTAAAGATATTAGATGGATTAGACATTCATATTTAGATGGACGTCTAATGTATCTAGTATCTTTATTATTACAAGAGAAAATTATACTGGAGCTGAAGACAACTAGAGCAGCCATAAGCAGTAATTTAGACTAGAGACTCTAGGGAATGTGACCAGGAATAGCATTGCACTAGCACTGCATGACCAACAATGCATCATTTAATGATGGGAATATACTGTAGGTTTAATTATTCTTTAGTTTAGTGGCTTTGCACTATTTAAAAACCAAAAAGAAAACCTGGAGGATTTCCGTAAGCATTCTGACATGTGCACCCACTTACCACCAGTCTCCATGACAGCTTGAATAAGGTGCTGAGTCTCTTCCTGTATTCGCTGTTCCATTGACCGTTTTCCCATTCCAAAATTTCTCAATGTAGTCAAAGCAAAGCGACGCATCTGCTTCCAGCGCTCGCCATTAATTGAAACAATTCCTAAAGAATAAACCAGAATCTTGTGACAATGAGTATTTCCTTGTTTGATACATACAAAAACAGCAAACTAATTCACCTGCAGTCTTATCTGTTGTATTCAGTTAGATCAACGGGACTTAAAGTTTAGTTCGCTAGTCATCCGACTTGCTTTCTCAATTCAGAATGACTGGTACAAGAATCTGTTGGCAATTAAGTGCCATGGAAAGTCCCAATTAGTATATGACAGCCAGGTGTTAGGGACCTTCTGAATGCAAGGTGGGATTGCATTGTGGCTAAGAGGTGTTATTGAAGAGGTGTTAACAGCATTGTACATGGCAGACCGTAGTCAACCCCCCCCCACACACACACACCTCTTTTAAGGCTTGGTTTCTTTATTTTCACATAAATGGCCTCCTTGACACCTCTCTTGAACCAGCCCTGTTCCTTTGCCAAGATGTTACCATTACAATCTTCAAAGGTATGTCTTTTTTCCCTTAAGATGCAGGTACGTGGCGTCTTGACCCGAGGAATTGACTGTTCTGTGCTGGACCATACTTTTGTGCAGCTGCTGTTTGGTCTTCCCCACATACAATTTGTATGTGGGGAAGACCAAGCTTCCCAGGGGCCATATGTTGGTGCAGCTACTATTTCGATAACACCTCTTAACCACAATGCAATCCCACCTTGCATCAGAAGGTCCCTAACACCTGGCTGTGATATGCTAATTGGGACTTTCCAAGGTACCTAATTGGCAACAGATTCTTGTACAAGTCATTCTGAATAGAAAGATCCAGTCGGATGACTAGCAAAAGTACTTTAAGAACTCAACTTTAAAGGGCATGTCCACCCCCCAAAATAAAATTTTACCAACTACTGGCCCCACTATACAATAAAAAAAATCCTTACCTTAAATCCCTGCTACTTGTGGTTCTTCTGGTATGCCTCTTCAAAGTTCAGGAAACTAAATAGTAGGAGCTGTCAGTGCCTCATCTGGTTCCTATTTCTCTGCTAACCTCACCAAGGTCTGAGGCATGCGCAGTAGAGCCCTTTCCCCCCTGCCGCTCCCTCCCTCCCGATCCCTCCATGGCTGTCAGTCTTCTATTTATTAAAGCTTTTCATACTATGCTCCCACCCCCAACCGCTATATTCATAACTGTAAAACCACTTCCAATCTCTACTTACACCTCCTCGTTCCAACGCTGTTCTACATTGATAGCAGCCGCGGCTGTGATTGGCTGCCTCTCAGTCAATCACAGCAAATTGAGCAAATTCTTATTTAAACAGATGTCAGCCCATTTTAACAGGTTCACTGGACATGTTTTAAAATTAAGTCTGGTGTTCAATGTTATCTTCAGAATCTTGAATGATGACATATATCTGTCTAGTCAAACCCTTTTAACCCTACCCATAATGCCTGCTTAAGCCTGTGTGCACACAAGCTGATATTTTCCCTCCAGCAATTGCAATTGATCAGGACAAAACATTAACCAAAATTTCTCTTTAAGTAGTCTATCACTTAGCCAGCCAAGGATTGTTATAATTACATTATCTGAACACACATTCTACACAAATACAGGTCATATAGTTCTTACATTTCTAAAGAATGAACAACACAATAACTCAGGGGCGTATCTAGGGTCTAAGAAGATATGGGGCACTTCTGGGCACTCCATGTGCCGCGCTTAGAACGGCACAAATTTTTTTAGGCCATGCCCCTTTCTCTGACCCAATTAGGCCACACCCACTATGTACTTAATAGAGATGGCCAAAAAGACACAGACAGACAGATAGATAACCACAAACATAGACACACAGCCCGATATTGATAAACAGACAGAAAGACAGTGAAATAGACACACAGAGATAGAGATCAGAGAGTTGGACAGAGAGACACAAATTATTGACACAAAGGCACAGTAAACTGGTGATTTCATTATATACTGGTAGCAATTTGGTCATTTTAAACTCATTATCTATCTATCTATGTATCTATCTATCTATCTACCTATCTATCTATCTATCTATCTTTCTATCTATCTATCAATCTATCTATCTACCTATCTATCTAACTCTGCTATCTATCTAACTCTGTTATCTATCTATCTATCTATCTATCTATCTATCTATCTATCTATCTATCTATCTAACTAACTCTGCTATCTATCTAACTCTGTTATCTATCTATCTATCTATCTATCTATCTATCTATCTATCTATCTCTCTCTCTCTCTCTCTCTCTCTCTCTCTCTCTCTCTCTCCTCGCTCTGCCTCATGTGCTCGGGCTCTCTCCCTCTCTCTCGCTCTCTCTCTCTCTTCTATCTTCTATCTATCTATCTATCTATCTAATCAATCTATCTAGCATACTATCTTACTCTATCATCTATCGTATCCTATTATCTATCTATTATACTATCTATCTACCTATCTATCTATTATCTATATACTATCTATCTATTCTATTTCTTATCTATCTATCTATCTATCTATCTATCTCTCTCTCTCTCTCTCTCACTACACCTCTGCTCCTCTCGTGCCGTCTACTCATCCCTCTATTTCTCTCTCTCTCTCCTATGCTATCTATCTATCTATCTATCTATCTATCTATCTAGTCTATCTATCTATCTATCTATCTATCTATCTATCTATCTATCTATCTATCTATCTATCTATCTATCTATTCCTATCTCTATCTATCTATCTCTCTATCATCTATCTATCTCTATCTATCTATCTATCTATCTCTGCTATCTATCTATCTATCTGTCTATCTATATCTGCTATCTATCTAACTGGCTTGGCTCTGCTACCTATCTGTCCTTGATATCTGTCGCGCTGGCTGCGCAACATGCCCAGAGGTTCGGGCAGCCGGGAAATCCGGAAGTTCGGGGCACTTCTTAAAAGGGGAAGTCCGTTAAAACATTTGGGGCAAATATCCGGGGCACGTGCCCTGAATGTTTTAACGTAGATACTCCACTGCAATAACTGTTGTTTACTAAATACAATAAGAAACAGGCTTCTCTCCCTCCGTAGTGAATGGAAATAAAATGTTCACACAGCTCCAGTGTGACACTTTATTGTAGTATAACTGTACTTTTCCAGGCTCATGTTGTTTCTTCTCAGACACACAAGGACATTTTTGATGGAGAATATTAAACAATGGGATAGGAAAAAACTCCATGGAAGAGGGCCTCTTAGGATATAAAATACATTTTTTAATCAAATGATCCTAGTACTTATATAATTTAATAAAGTGCAAAACTATTTAGAATCATATATCTGTGTCCCTTCCACAGAGATACTCTGGGATTCTTGGATAATGAGGTATCTTCCTGGTCTTAAGGTAGATACACTGGGTATCCAGTGTGTCTGGATCTGAAATAATGTATGTCTCACCTACGGCTTTCACTCCACCAAATCCGATATATAAACAATAAATTGCAGGTGAAACATACCAAGACACAGGTCTGTAGCTGTGAATATTGCAAGTTGTTACATGTTTCAGACCCACTCAAGCACTTGAGGAAGGACATGTGAGTCAGAAACATGTAGCACGCATGTTTTGCAATAAACCTTCACTATCTTTGTATGTTTCACCTGCAATGTATTGTTTTAGTGTTGGAGGGCCATATTTAAAAACTTGCGATACCGTGGGTCTTCAGTACTGTACGACCGTGGCAGTAGAATACCATGCTGTAAACTACCGTAATGGTATTTTATGGGCGGTCGTAAATTTACAATTGCTATCGTACATTTTCAAGATTTCCGATAGCGATCATAAATTAACGATCGCCGTAACGATTGCTAAAGAAGGCGATACCACACCTATATAAATATGGCCCGTATTGTGAAGGTCTCTAGCTCTCCCTGTCAGCTGCAGTATTATTAATGGAAAGTGTAGCTTCTTTAAGGGGAATGTTGGAGGGTAGGAACAGTGTGTTTTTATAGAAATCACATAGTGCAGAACTGTAGGGGGAGGATAGTGTAGTGAACCTGATTTTAGCACACATCAGTGTACCTTATTAAAGGGAATGTTGGAGGGTATCAAGTGTGTGTTTTTAATTCAGCTGTCTGGGTCAGGGTCATTATATTATCCTCCACCTGCAGCACTGCACCATGTTCTATTAAAGGGAATGTTGGAGGGTAGGAAGAGTGTGTTTGTTTTTAATTCAGCTGTCTGTATAAAAAGAACAAACTGTAGTACAGAGCTAAGCTGAGAAATGCATTGCACAGAGCTGTGCTAAGATCAGGGTCATTATATTATCCTCCTTGTAGCACTGCACAATGTTCTAATAAAGGGGAATGTTGGAGGGTATGCCACTTGCAGCTCTGCACCATGTTGTTTCTATAAATGTACATATTAATAGGAATTAGAGCGATACAAACATGTTATATAAAATGAATGCAGCAGGTGGGCTGCCTATGGGAAGTTTGCATAAACAAAAACCCTCTTCCAACTAGGGTTCCCACCTTTGCCTTTAAGACACATATACAGGCCTATGTATTAAAAGTTCTTATCGTTAAAAATGGTGAAAAGTTTGCCCCAACCAATCAGATGTTAGCATAAGAACTTTTATTACAAAGGTCTGATAATATCTACACAACAAAAGGTTGTTAGTATTTTCTGTAGAAGCATGATGCAGGCTGATACAGATTGTATTTAATGCACTGCAACATGTTGATTTAATATGTGTTTGGGTCTTAAAGGCAAAGGTGGCCTGTAAAATGCATTACACAGAGCTGTGCTAAGACAATGTTCAAGTCAATATGCTGCAACAGCAGCTCTGAGCTGTTTTGTTTTTATAAGTGTACATTGTGGTTAGTTCAATTCTACTGGGGTTGCCACCTACCCTTTAAGACTCAAACTCTTAGGGCTACTCCCACTAGTGCATTTTGGATTGCGGTTTGCAATCAGATTGTGCTAGTGGGAGTGCACTTTGTGGGAGTGTAGCCTATGGGACCGGCCCCACTACATGCGATGCATTTCAGTGTGCTATTAGAGTGCATTCAATCACCATTTGTGCTCTGCTAGAGGCTGAATTCAGAGGTGAGAAACAAATGGTTTTACTAAGTGACAGTTATAGAGTCTGTGGCGCTGCCTTTGTATTTTGGGTTTAGTTCTCCTTTAAGCAACAATACAAACGTACTTATTTTTTATTTTTGTGGGAAAATATTCTACAAGGAAGGGAATTTTTCACAAAAAATGTATTCACAGCTTTGACAGAGACCACTGCAAACACAATTCAATTTAGACTTCTGGTACTGATAAAATATCCTCAGATCCAAGGTGTCATAGATTTATTGAAAATAAATTTGCTCCAGTAAGTTTATGGATAAAAAAGCCTATAGTTAACTCAACAGTTTTCCATTACCAGCCAGAGTGCAAAAGGAGATAGACCAAATCGCTGGTCCTTATCGATTGCCAAAAGAAGGAGACCGGAAAGAGAAGCCTTACACAAATACACTAATTCATGAGATACAGAGGTTCTCGGACATTGTACCGTTGGCCCTTACTCACAGGGTAACTAAAGACACAGAATTTGAATGTTTCAAAATACCTAAGGTAATTTAATCTACAGTCCAATAGTTCATCAGAATAAGACTAATGTTTACTCGGACAGAAAGGTACATCTATCTCCCTGATAGCTTTATAATACAGAGGGGTATAGATTCAAGGGAGGAAAATTTATTATCCCTCTTAACAAGGACCTGCTAAGGCATCATTTGTAATATGAAAAGCAGTTTAGGAATCCCATATACAAAAGGGACATCTTGCAAATGAGAAGAACTAAATAATAATAATATAACAAAATAATAAGGGGAATGGAGGGGCTTGACTATGCAAGCAGATTAGAAAAGTTAGGTCTGTTTACATTGGAGAAGCGACATTTACATGGAAGTATGATTACTTTATAAAAATATAATAGTGGACCATGCAATAAAATCAGTGAATTGTTCACCGATAGGTCATTTTAGAAAATAAGTTTCATATTAAGGTTAGGAAAGGTTTCTTTACATTGAGAATTATAAATCTATGGAACTGCCTTCTAGCAGTGTGGTAATGTGGTAATAGCTTTAAGAATGGACTCGATACATTTCTAAAATGTATAAATATTGAGAATCACTGGTATTAGTCTGGATCTGGTTGATCCAAGGATCTTTCCGACTGCCATTTGGAGTCGGAAAGAAATTTTCCTCCCTTTTGCCTTCCTTTGAACCAACTTTTATGTAGGGTTAATGAGTAGGCTAAAATATTGGACTAGGTGGGTGTATGCCTTTATTCAGCCTCAAGTACTATGGGGTGAGGTAATTCGAAAATTAAAGGGACTGTCCACCCCTCTTTTGAAAAATTAATATATGGTAGATTAGCCCCCAAAACCTAGAGATCGTTTAAGTCTAAATCTGTAATTTGGCTCCCACACAGAGATATTAAACTTACATGCTCCTCGCTCCATCGCCGCTTCCGGGTTCTTCTCCCAGTCTCCACTGTGGCTGCTCTGTTCTTTTTCTGTTCCCGAGCAGCCGCAGTGGAGACTGCTTCGGGAATGGCAGTCAGTGATTGGCCGTGACGTCACAGTCACGGCCGACACTGACTGCCTTACCCGGAAGTGCAGAGCCGTGGCGGTGGAGCGAGGAGGAGCATGTAAGTATAATAGCTCCGTGTGGGAGCCGATGTATATAAGTAAATTGTAACCAGTCTCATTAGCCAATGCCATTAGTGAACAGTTAACAATAATAATAATAGTATAGCTGAACCCAACTTTATCCCTATCCAGGGATTATCTTATGATGAATCATTTGATATCATTTCAAATACATATTGATTTAAATATAGGTATCAGGGTTCAATGTATTTTTGGTTGTTTAACATGTATGTTAAAATCATTAACGACAGTAAACCTGTTTTCTAAGTAAAATGTAACCATTTTTATTAACCAGTGTCAGAAATAAACAGTTAACAATAGTAAGAATAGTATAGATGAACCCATCTTTATCTCTTATTTATACATTTCCGAAGGTAGAATTGTCTATGTTGTATCATCTGATATAAAAGGATTTTAAAGAGTCTATTTAGGAGTAATAGTTTGTCAATTATGACCTTATGTATTTTTGGATAGATATCGTGTTTTCTGGATCTGGTTTTTAGGTTTCATTTGAGTTAAACCTGTTTCCAGATCTCACCAAAGATAGTTCAGTCCTGTGATGAACGTTGCCAATCCCTTTTAATTTTATTCGGGGATGGTGATGTCTTTGTTTTGGTTGGTGTGGTTTGTTTAATTTGTAAGTTCCAAGTCTTGAACGTTTCCGATGCTTCCTTTACAGAGTTAAAAACATGTATTCTCCCATCTTTATTGATTTTACGTTTTATGGGAAAGCCCCATCTGTATATTATTCCTTTTTCATTTAGTAGCTGGGTGATAGGTTGGAATTGTTTCCTTGCCTGGATTGTTATTACAGATAGATCTGCAGGTGAGGCTGCATAAAAAGAAGAGGTAGTGGCAGGGTGGAAGATGCTAAGTGAGAAGATGGGTGCAGGGAAATAGGGTTTTATTCCTGGGGGTGGGGGGGAGAGTAAGGGAGTCATTTGGGTCAGGGACAGGATAGTTTGTTTTGGGATTGTAAACAGGTTTAGTGTGTGCAATACCACTACAGATGTTTGTAAACTACAACTCCCAGCAACTAAAGCATGCTGGGAGTTGTAGTTTACAAACGTCTGGAGTGCCAATGAATTGGGGATTACTGTTAATTTAGAGGGCAATTAATGCCTGAAAACAATACTGAGGATGGTACCTATTGTTAAATAGATCGCCTTCTGATTCTGTATTGTTTTGAGGCTTTAGTTGCCCTTTAAATGGACAGCAGAATTCCCATACTGTATTTCCATACAGTAATAGTCATACTGGATTTGGTTTTTACTGCATGGGACTACTGTATGGGAATTCTGCTGTCCATTTAAAGGGCAACTACCCTCGACTTATACGCGAGTCAACCAGTTTTTACTGATTTTTGAGGTAAAAATAGGTACCTCGACTTATACTCGGGTTGACTTATATTCGAGTATATACGGCAAGAGTATTTTACTAGTGTGGTAATATAGTCTATCAGATCTTCTTGTTTTACTGATTCTGGTATGCCTCTGATTTTCAGATTGTTGCGTCTGGATCTGTCTTCCAGATCTTCTATTTGGTTTTTCATTGATTGAACTGTGTCAGCAAGTTCATAATGCTCATCTATCAAGTCATTAAGTCATATCTGCTTTGAAGGAGTTATATTGTGTTATTAACATGTTTTTTAATATTTTTTCTGTTACTGGAATTTCATTTGTTGGAAAGTCTATGAGATAGCAGATTTGGTCTGTTTTTCCATTTCCATCTGGAGATGTATTTGAGTCCATCTCAGAGTTAGTGGAAATCAGATCATCTGAAATGTTTTTGGCATAACCTTTCTGGAGATGAGGTAATGTGGCCTTTCTTTGCTGTTGAGCTGAAGGGAGTTCCTCATCTGATTCATATTTGTATGTTGTGAGCTTTTTTGTGAATTTTATTTTGTGGAATATCATGAAGATCATTTTGTATATCTGTTGTAATTTGGTTAAGTTCCTTAAAAATCCCATTTATATTTGTGGGTGACTTTTCAGGGGTGTTTGAGGGTGTAAAAGATGTTAGACTTACAGTTCGGTTGGGTGGTTTGTTTGGCTGTTTCTTCTGCTGTGATTCTATTTGGAGAGATGTTTGTAGACGTTTTTTGGGTTCCGATTTCTTTCTTTATATCTGTCCTTTTGGATTTCATAGGTTTAGTTGATGTTGAGGACTGGCCAGGAGACAAGCGCATGGTTCTGGCGCCATCTTGGACTTCAGGCTCAATAGGTGAGTTAGCGTCCTGGCAGTAATAATCTGTTAGTTTACAGATCTTAGGTTTATTTTTTTTATTTTTCGTCATCCTGGGAGACTTGTATCTCGGGTTGGAAGTTGTTGGAGTCGATTTGACCGATATATTTCAGATACCGGGTTGTATGGCCGAGGAGTGCTTAAAACATGCTGCCTCTCTCTGTCGCGTCCAGGCCACGCCCCCCTTAAATATATAAATTATTTAAATAGAAGTGCTAGAGCTTTGCCACAAAAGGGAATTTTTATTATGATTAATCTTAATTGGCTTAAAGAGACAAATTAGCAGTTGTAAATGGTTTTCATTGTCTGTGCACAGACAATGTCAGCCATTTACCACTGCTAATTTGCCAACCATTTACCAATATCTGTATGCCAAGTTGGCATACATATTGGTAAAATCAAAAAGGTTGGCAATGTCTGTGCATCAAGTTAGCATACAGACATTGGTAAAAGGGTTGGCAAATTGGCAGTTGTAAATGATTGGCATTGTCTGTGGGTCAAGTTCCAATTACCACTGCCAATTTGCCAACCATTTCGCCAGTGTCTTTGCCAACCATTTACCAGTGGCAGATTTTTAACCAATTTATTATGGTCCATGTGCCAAGCATTTTACCAGTCTGTGTGCCAACTATTTTACCAGTGGTCTGTGCATTAAGCATTTTAAGCATTCTCTGTGTGGCAAGCATTTTAAAACATTGATGCTTTACCAGTTTCAGTGTATCAAGCATTTTACCTGTGTCTATTTGACAAGCATTTTACCAGCTTCTTTGTGCTAAACCTTTTACCAGTGTCCATGTACCAAGCATTTTTACCATTGTCTGCGGGCCAAGCATTTTTACCAGTGTGACGGTGACAATTTGTGTTTTTCGACGGAGTTGGGGAGCCCATAGGTCTGTAGCTATGCCAATGTAGATATAGTAAGTACTGTGTATAAACCCAGTCCCAGCAATCACCTCAGGCAGCTGCAGGGTTAATGTTGATACAGATCTCTATGCTGCTGTCAATCACAGGGAGACTGGATACATTTTGGAAACAAAAAGCTGCTTTTCACTAACAGCTCAATTAACGATGTAACAATTTATGGGCCCTATTTATAAAGCGATACCGCGATACCGCGAGTTAGTTAATTTACGATTGTGGTTATAAATGTACGACCGTGATCATAAATTTATGACCGAACGTTCGTAAATCCATCGTAGAATGTGGTAGTATTATAAATAGAATGGTATTCTATGGGGATCGTAAAACTAAGATTTCCTTATCGTAGATTTACGAACGGTATTGTAAATTTATGATCGTTAAACTGATCATTAATCTCCGATCGGTTTAACCATCGTAAATTTTACGATACCGATTGTTAAAGCCGCAGTATCACTAAAAAGCGATACCTTGGCTTTATAAATATGGCCTAATGTGACAATCTATGTAACAATCTATTGGGGAGATACAATATCACTTCTCCCATTACTTACCTTAGCCCGATCCCGCGATACAATAACTGACGTAAGCGAGATTACATCAGTTATTGCATCGCGGGATCGGGCAAAGGTAAGGAGCGGGAGTTTAAAGCTCCATAACCAGTAGTGTTAAGTTTCACGCTAGAAAGTAGCACAAAACTTAACACTACAGGTTTTGGATCATTAGCACAGCGCTATTTCCAAAAACATTCTCGAAATTCCATCCAAAACCCACATTAACCCAAATTTTTTTAGGGTTAACGTGGGTTTTAGACGGAAAATGGCCTATATTGAATCTCCCCCTATGTATCTATATATGTAACAATCTATGGACACCAGGAGCATTAGAACAGCAAACTGCACTGAGCAGGCAATGAAGGGGATTCCAGGCACCAGTAATCTCCCCCCTTAAACACGCCCCAGGTCCCATTACACTGTTTAGGGCTCAAGTGTCTCATAAGACGTAGCCACCACAAGCAGTCACATACCGTCAATCGGTTTACTTGATTTTCCCTAATTGTATGTAACGGAAATGTTCACTAATTTTATTTGTCTGTTATGCAGAATAAAGATTTTATCACAAATAAATTGTTACACTAACAATCTGATCTGGAAGCAAATGGGAAGCTGAAGGGATTCAGTACAGCCACAACTTTATGTTTTCTGTTATATTAAGTCTATAATGTTTCATATTGACAATCACTTTATTACAGTGGAACATTTAGTTGTAGTTATTATATAAAATGGTTTTCTAGTAGCCATGGTATAGTTAATATATAATGTTTGATTAATAACGTGTTAAGGAAACAGTTACAAAACTGGTACATTATTCTATATATAGAACAGATTTAGCACCAATCTAATATATAAGTGGCCTGGGATTATAGGGGAGCAACAGTGATTATATCCTTATAAAAATCACTCAACTCCTTAGTTGAGTGATTTTTATAAGAATATTCCCACTGCTGCTCCCCATACATGTGCCGTCCTCCTTCCACACCTTCCCTGTCAAACCAACCAAAGAAAAAAACACAGATAAAACACACAGACCTTTACTGTGTAGAAAATACTTCTGAGTCCTCCATCTCAAATTATGCTCTCACCCATAACCTTTTCAAATCCTGTCATCCATGATTCAGTCCGTGCACAGTGAGGTTAAAACAGAGCGGCTTCTTCCAGCTACTGACAACTTGCAGCGGAGTCAGTACCGGAAGTCAGTAGCTGGTAAGACCGCTCTTGTTTAACCTCACTTGCCCGGACTGAACGAGGCTGAATTGAATCATGCTGACAGGATTAAAGGTTACCGGGTGAGAGATACATTTCAGATGGAGGACTCAGAAGGATTTTCTGCACGTAAAGGTCTGTGTTTTTTTCATTCTTTTTTCTTCCGGGTTTGACAGGAAAAGTGCCGGGAGTGGAGGAGAAATTCCAGAAAAAAAGACAGTTAAGTTAAAGTCTGGTATGTATTCCTTTCTATTTATTCATTTACTATTTTATTGCAGGGCTGACAGGGAATATAGCTTATTTAATTACTTAGTGAAAGAATAACAGCTGGAGACTAGCCATCAAATTCATTTTTTAAACTTATATATTATAAGAAATATACCCCCCATACAGTGTGATATATGGTTTATAAGTCACCTCAGAGTTCCCTGTCCTGTATAAAAGCACTCGACCTTCGTCTCGTGCTTTTATTGGCCAGGGAACTCCTCGGTGACTTTACCTTATATCACACTGTAAGGGGCGCATTATCCCTTATATAGAACAGATTTAGCACCAATCACTCATATATTTCCCCACTGTGCTTTACATCTCACTATTAGTCATTAGGTCTAAATCTCCGCCCCCTCAGTACACATTCTAGGGACGGCCTCTCATCTGATAATAGAGCCCCTGTTTAACGGAAGGCTCTTCTCAAGTTCCAAGGTTGAATGTACATCGTCGGACTTGCAGCTCTGATTGTGATTTCTGGAGCATGCAGTGAGGAAAGGAAAAGTTCCATCCGAGCCAGCCCTTCTCCTGGACAGGATCTCTTCCTGTAAAGGATAATGATGGGATATATTATCCTGCCTGTAAACGTTCATTTCACTGTTTTTCAGGGCTGGCCAAACAAGTGCGATTTTTGCGATTGCGCTCGTGTTTGCGCATACAATTTTTAAATTATATTAAAATTGCAGCAACGCACCAAACTGGTATGATTTTGGGTGCGTTTTCATTTGCGCATCCATTTGCGATTTGGTAACGCTTGCACAACACGCATTTTTGTGCAATCGCATTGCGTTTCCATATCTAAAAGGATAATTTGTAAGTGCATGTAATCCCACCAGAATGGCACACCCACACTGTGGCCTTGCCCTAGCTAATTTTTTCACAGGCAATAAATGTGAAGCATTTGACCCACCAGTTTGTTTCCCTGGTCTCTCCCACGCAGTGGGAATCAATGGGTTAACTTCACCTGGTCCTCACATGACAGTTTTAGTAGCCAATAAATTGGGCTGACTCCTCCCCCCCCCCCACCATGCCTCTTTTCCGTCCTCACATTTCTAAGCCTCTACTCTACTCGAAATAAGGCTCACCCCCGTCTTCCTAGTGGTCTCTACCTCTCCCCACTATTGTAACAGACTACCACATGTGCTATGTCTGGCAGGCCAACTGAAGGTGTAGCGGTCTATTTGATCCACGAGCGCCGCTGGAACACATATGCGTTCCACCTAACCGGAAGTCCGTAATCGTCACTTCCGGTTCCGTTTTAAAATGCCGGAATCTCCCGCGCGCCTTCTGTTTCAGTTGGCTCTGCTCTGCTTTGCTCATAGTCGCTGTTCTCAGCCTGGCACTGCTTGAAGTTTCAATTTGTTTCCAAAGTTGTAAGTATGGCTGTTTTTGCAAGCTTGACTATAGCTTGCTAGGAATCCTATATATATCCTCAGCACGTTGGATATAACAGTTTGCTTTTCAGTGTCTGATCATGTCTTCCAAAAGACACAGCTCTGGATCCAGGGGGTGAGCAGGATGTTTTTGCAAAGAGGTGTCTTCTTCTGTACTGCACTATATATGTTGTATGTACTTATAACCAATAACATTGTTTTCTTTTTCTCTATATTTCCAGCCCTTCACCAAAAGGCATAATCTGAACACAGATCCCATGAATCCTATAAAACTGGATGTACTTTGTGTGTAACAGTACGCCATTAAAGGGAAGAAATTAATGTCGGACTGTGTATTTATGAAAAGCTAATGCCTCTACATTGCAACAAATACTAACATAGTAAAGGATATATGCAAGCATCTTATCATCTATGACCCCAACAAGCGCTGACATAGCCACACCACAGTTATCAGCCAATCTACCTGAGACCAGTCACGGTGAAGAGATAGGGCTCTTAGAGAGCCAGGGAATTGGAAAATACTGAAGATATGACGGATGAGATCCTTCTACGTCTTATCAAACTGAATGTTTTCCACAAGAAGCCTTAGAGCAAATATCTTAAGATGAGATCAACTTTGCGATATCTCAGAATCTCCAAAATTTAACCCATTTCTGGAGAAGACATAAGACATTTGAACAAGCACCAAGTTGGCACACCAATAGCCAAGATGGCCAGGAAAATGGCGCTGCGCACAGAAGATTCTACTTCACTCCGCGACCCAATGGTCGTAGAGGAAAAGCACTTAAAAGAGCTTTTTCAGTGGCGGGCTCTGGCGCTGAGGCCCTCCTATAGCTATCACAAATCTGGCTAGAGCAAACATATATGGCTACAAGATTTAGAATCTGCTCTTACCAAGGAGTACCAAGGCTGAAATCATAAAATCCCTTCAGGACATCAATTGCCTAACGAATTCATTGCTGAGCATCACTAGATGCTTTAAAACTCGTTTCTAAATCCATGGATATTCAGTGGTAGCCAGGCGAGCATTATGGCTCAAACATTGGAAGGCAGATATCCATTCCCAAACAGGGACTCACTAACATCCATTCGATGGTGATCAACTTTTTGGGAAAAATTGGAAGATCTTATAGATATAATTCAAACAAGAAAAGTCCTCCCGGTTCAGAACAAGGTGTTTAGACAATTTTTTAATCGAAACAAACTAATTTACGGGAGGCTAAAATAATAGACCAGGTAAGCCATTTTTCCCAAAGGACCGGAGAAATGATAATCAACAGTCCTTCGAGGTTCCGGAGCAATGCAGTTAGAGGAAGGAATCATGACTAGTCAGAACGCAAAGGAAAAGGGAGGAAGATTATCCAATTTCTCACCATATGGAGAGCTTCATTACAGATCTATGGGTTTTTTGAATTCATCAAGCAAGGTTACAAATGAACTATCTCACTCACCTTCCTCCTCCGAACAGATTTCTCAATCACAAGAACTTAAAATCATCAATTCCAAACAAATGTTCCTAGAAGCAATACTAACCACTATACCATCAAGAAGTTATAGAACCAATACCACAAAAAACAAAAGTTCACAGGAATCTACTCACCTTTTTTTAGATAAGAAAAGTCTGGAGAAGCAAGAACTATTTTAGATTTGAATTTCTAAACATTTTCGTCATGAAGAAAAATTCAAAATGGAGACACTAAAATCAATAACCAGCAATAAGACTGAACGAGTGGATGGTAAAAATCGACCTGAAACATGCTTCTTACACGTGCCAATAGCAGAAGTCCACAGAAGATTCCTCAGATTCTTCATTCTAAACAGTCTTGGCATTCAAAGCCCTACCGTCGTCTATCCTCGCCCACGCACCTTTACAAAATCCCCAATTCTAGTATTGCTACGAGTCCAGGGATCCAAATATTTGGATAGCTAGACGACATCCTAATCAAGCAAGAAAAGGGAGATTCTCTATCCCATATTCAAATAACACTACTATGCCTGGAAGATCATGGTGGATAGTAATCTGAAAAATCCAATCTTTCACACCATCTCCAAAGATATTTTTTTGGGGGATTACCTCAATTACGGATGCTAGACATACTGACGAAAATCAAGAATCTGACCAGATTTCAGTACTCAACAGCCCAGGTTGTGCCCAAAAGTACTGGGACAACTGATCTCTACTATGGTGTTTGTTGAATGGTCAATGAACTTCCAACCCTACAAATTCACTTATGTAAGTATTGGAAACCAAAGACCACCACTACCAGGTAATATTCCTTCACAATCACTTTTTGATAGAATTAATGGTGGAGGGAAACCAAAATTTCAGGCCGAAGGATCTCAATCCACGACAGTGGATAAGTATAGTGACGGACGCCAGCCCAACAGGCTGGGGAGCTACATGCCAAGGAATATGGCTCAGGGTGTCTGGGACAACATACAGCATCACTCCCAGAATCTCAAGAGCTAACGCATTATGCTTGCTCTGAAGCCATTCAGATCTATGATCAAGACTCATCAGTGATGATATATTCGGCCAACACGACAGTGGTCTCTTATCTGAACAGAGGGGGAGGTACTCGCAGCAAGCACTATGGAAAACAAACCATGGGAGATAATGGATTGTGCAGAGAAACCTCTCTCCATATTCCGCATTCACATACCGGGATCACAAATCTTACAACGATTCTCTGAGCAGAATCAACTGAGACCAGGAGAATGGAGTCTCAGGAAAACATATTCACAGAATATGCCTACAAATTGGTCACCCTATATCGACCCTCATGGCATCCAACCAGAACACAAACTCAAACATATTGTTCTTGGTTCCCACAATCAGGCCCACTGTGATCACCTCATTCTCTATCCATATGGAACTTCATTCTGGAGTACATATTTCCTCCTATCCCCCTATTCGAGAGTTCTAGAGAAGATAGAATAAGACAAAGCACTGATTATAGCTATAATCCCATGTGGCCGAGGAGGTCATGGTTCCATGGGCACTATCTCTTCCCAGGTACAGCTGATCAGACTACTCCCATGGGACAAAGATCAAGGACCAATTCTACACACCAGACCCCTCCAGTCTCACCTCACGTATGGCTACTGAAAGGAGGTTTATGCAAAACTGCGGGGTATCAGAAAAGGCAATTACTACTCTGATGTCTTCAGAAAACCATCAACATCCAATTCTTATTAGAAACTTGGCAAGTATTTGTGGACTGTGCAAACTAAAAATTTCAGCAGATAATAAACGGTGGCTAATCTTCTAGACTTCTTAACAAGATGGGTTCGAAAGAAATCTTAGTCTATCATCACTAAAGAGACAGATTTCAGCTATTTCAGCAATATCTAACACTAAGTGGGCTCTAGACCCTCTTATAAGCAGATTTTTCTCAGGAGTTCAACACCAAGGCCTCAATAAAAATAGAGTGCCACCCTGGATCTCCCATTAGTATTAGAATTTCTCCAATCCAACGCGTTTGAACCTTTGAATCCTCATCTATAAAAAACCTTACATTCAAACACTGTTCTTTGGTGGCTATTTCCTCAGCAAGAAGGATTATGAGATCAGAGCTTTAAGAGCTTCCTCACCATTTACTTCGTTCCTGTCACAGAGTGATATTAAGAACGATAACACTTCCTTCCCAAAGTGTCTCTTCATTCCATATCACGAAGATATTATCTTGCCAAACATGCCAGACGAGGATATCTACGACGTAGGAAGGATGTCTGAGCACATAATATAGAAGCACAGCAGCATCCGAAAACAGATTCCCTATTTGTTTTGTTCACGGCCCCGCCGTAGGATCCAACCAGCAAAGACTACATGTGGCTAATGATAGTACAAACTATCGACAGGTATGCAGCTAGCGAAGAGCAACCACCAACTCAATTACTCTCATTCAACTCAGAGCGGTTGGCCACCTCATGGGCATTCTCAGCCAGTAACTTCACCCAGAGGCGATATGCAAGCAGCCACCTGTGACTCTATGTCTATACTTTATTAAAACACTACAATTAGATGTTTTTTTCACGTAATCAAGCGAATTTGGTAACAAAGTGCTAATGCGCAAAAGAAAATAATCAAAATTTTCTTGTCTCCCCCTCCTTATTCAGCTTAAAATCCCTTGATTCCCACTGCCGTGGGAGAGACAGGGAAAACTGAATTTTCTCATATCACCGTAATTTTCGTTTTCCTGGTCTCGACATGGCAGTGGGAAGCTCCCACCCTTCTTGATATATATCCCTGGCAAATGTTCGGAACATACAAAGGCATGGTGTGGGGGGGGCAGGAGTCAGCCCAATTTATTGGCTACTAAAACTGTCATGTGAGGACCAGGGCAAGTTAACCCATTGATTCCCCACTGCCGTGGTCAGACCGGAAACGAAAATACGGTGAGTTGAGACATTTTCAGTTATATTTTTATACCTGCAGAGAATGGAATGAATGCTGCCTGATTACAGAACTGTCCTTTCTCATCTAGGAATTGTTCGGATTAAATTCCTCTGGTGTCTCCCAGTGGTCGGGTCCCCAGAGAGCTGATCCAAGCATGGGAATAACTGTGGTTCCCTGTAATGACATTAAAAATATTTTTCTCAGTGCACTCCCTACCAAACTGAACATTTTCCAACTTGCCCAATTCCCTTTCAATCTATAAACCTGGACAGATTTTATAGTAATTGACTTAAATCTATAATATTCCCATCATCCTCTCACCTTGGTGTATATTGAAACCTCGAATGTCATGTCTTCTGTTGTTTTATGGGGAAGAGCCATTGGTACAATGTCTAAAACCTTTGTATCTCATGAACTACTGCAGTTACATCTGTCCGATGTGCTACCTCCGGCAATCGATGGAGTCCAACAATGTGGTCAATCTCCTTTTGCATTTTGGCTAAAAACAGAAAGTTCTACCATTATGTTAAGACATTAGTAATTTGCCATAAGAGAACTTACATAATGCCCCCTCTATAGAAACGTCCCCTTTAATCGGTCTCACCTTGGATGTGAGGGTATTTTAGCATGACAACAAGCTAACTGAAGGGTGTTAGTGGTGGTCTCTGTCCCAGCCGCATTATATCCAATACTGTATACAAGGTTTTCTATGAAGAATTCACTTCCTTGTACATCCTTTTGCTGTGGGAATGTGACACACAATACTAACCAGAACCACCATTTCTACAAACTGCAAGTTCATAGATATACAAACTTCACATATTATCAGAGGTTGGTGTAGTACCGAATCACTAAACTTATTGTGGGCATTCTTGGCTATTAAAAAACGGCCAAAAAATCATATTTTATCAAATGCTTTTTTGGACTTTGACTGACCAAATTATCTTGTTTGGCGCAAACAATGACAGCCGAATTTCAGATCAAGATTACAACCACGTCCTAATTAAACAACATTGCGGGCAAAAATGTTCCTATATTTCAATCCCAGGGCTAAATATGGGAACCATGTGTACACTGCCTTATTGGGTAGAAAATGAAGACAAATCCCAAGTCTACTTTCATACTACTCTCCCCTCACTCTATTATATCTCTCTGTCTCTTCTTTCTACCTCTTTCATTCACACTGCTCCCATGCAACTATATCAGCTCCTTAGGTGTGTCACACCCGGTAACAGACTTTTAAAAGATGACTGGATCGCAAGATTCGTGTAATTTTTCAAAGATCTAGGATTACACAGTCCAGAGTGTTCTCCTATGTATAGCAAATGCAAAGCATGGGGAGAACTTATGGAAAAGGGGGGGCGATGTAGCGTGCCTAAGTCACTCCCCCTTTTTAATGATATCTTATAAAAGAACTGACTATAAGGGCATCTAACAGATAAAATTGGTTGTTTTTGATTGCTATTAACTGGAACTATGGGGGAGATGTAATTTGTGCTTTCCGGGGTTAATGGAGTTCCTAAGCTTGCCGATGTTAATCAGGTTCAAATGGGGTTACTCCCTTTTTGGGGCCTGGCGGCTTTCCTCTCTTAACACACAGGCGCCCTTGCAAAAAAAACTTTGTGTTTGCGCTACCTGTATCTTCCTGAATATGTCCCCATTTCTTTAGATAGCTTAGAAACACTTACGTTTCAGCTGCAAAGTGCCTTATTTCCAGAACTGAGCTGACAAAGGCTGGGTTTTGAACTGGCAGGTCTGTCTGACACGGTTTGTGAAGCTGAAGGTTGACAAACACTGTTTTTTTAATTGAGGGCTGACCAACACTGGGTTAGACTGGGAGGAAACTACTTCAGGCTATGACTGGAGGGCTGACTGTAAAGCTGTTTTTTGAAATAGAGGGTTGACAACACTGGATTTTTGACTGAGGGCGACTACACTGGTTTTAAACTGGGGGCTGACTGACTGGTTTGTGACTGGAGGGCTGCATAACTGTCTTTTGACTTGGAGGGCTGACAACCTTAGAACCATTAGGCGGATTTACCAGAATCATGAACTCTAAGGGTTGACTGTAAACCGCTGGTTTGTGAACTGGAGGTTGACATACGTTTCTTGACTCGAAGGGTTGACAAACACTGTTTGAACTGAGGACTGATTTACACAGAATAATGAACTGGAGGGCTGACTGTAAAGCTGGTTTGTGAAACTGGAGGGCTGGCAACACTGTTGTTCCTTAACCAGAGTGATTGACCGACACTGCTAATGAACTGGAGGGCACTGGCTAATAAAATAAACTGAGGGGCTCCTTTTCACACTTGTCAGGTGAAGGGATGAGCAATGAGTCCAAGAGCTGGAACACTGGTTATTTTCATTTATATTCCTGAAACCCTCATACAATCTTTCAGCTTCCGTTATCGAGCACTGCAATCCCATTTTTTTGCAAATCACATGCGTCAATTGCGAATCATCAGGAATCCCAATCATGAGCCACAATAGACGCACGCATCCGAGTTTTGGGAGACAGTGCGGTGTGCCCTCAGCCAATTCTAAAAGTCTGATCAGACTTTGAAGGAAGCTGAGCAATGTTGGTCATAAATAAATAATAGCAGCTAACCCACCCCTCTCCCAAACAGCACATAGATCACAGAGGCAAGTGTCTCCCAAAGTGCAGTGTAGCTGTGCTCAGGCTCTGTAAACTTTTAAAAAAAAACGGACTACATAGCTCTAAAAAGCAGTGCTCTCCAGCTCCATGGCTCCGCCTCCCCCCACAAACCCTGTAACAAGTGAGATCAAAAGGAATGTGTGCGAGAGGGAGGAGTACCAGTGAAGGGAGGTGGGAGGAGTAACCAGTGAAGGAGGGGGAGGAGTTTAGTGGCATCTGCCTGAGTAATGTAGTCAAGCCTCCCTCTAACCATTTAACGTGACACATTACATATTAATGGACATACGGACAACCCTATTTTGGCACATTTTCATGGCTTCCTGAAATTTACTACCTGGGGTATACACATGTTGAATGTTGGACAACTGGGACATTCCTAGCATGTGCACGTAATGATAGATGTTTCTATCACCTCATTAGCTTTGATGAGGAAGCAGTCATTGAAATCCCGGGGTAATCTACATCCAGTGTCCTTCGTGAGACTCAATCTGCTCACGGAAAAAAGATGTCAGCAACTCATTATTTGGAAATCTTCTGATGAGGGCCTGGAAGATCCTCATTATCCTGGGAAATGCAGAGTATTCTGTGGGAAGACATGGAGAATTACATCTATTGATGTCCCTGTGTGCCACTCCAGAAAGATTTGTATTGGGTGCAAAGCAATGTCGCACTAGGGATGGACAAACTCACTGAAATCCATTCCTCTTGCAGATTCACAGATTTTCGTAAAAAACAGAAAATTCTAAAAATCTGCAAGCGGACCCATAGAAGTCAATGGGAGGTGAAAAATCTGAAAGTTACGCTTAAAATTAAGGTATAAATAGCAATGGTTACTTACTGTAAATGGAATCAGAAATCTTTAAATGGTTTATATTGTGACACAATATGCATAGTGTTTCAAAACATTATGACATATCTTGTCATAATAAAAACCATTTAAAATTTGTGAGTGTGGCTCTCATCATCTTCTGATTACTGTACATAGCTGTTAGTGGTTAGCAGCCACAAGAGCACTTCACAAATATAAAAAGTAGGTGTGCAGGGAGAGACTGTGTTTTGGACTTACTTACTTTTGCTCAGATCTCCAAGATCTGGAGAACCATAATGTCCAAAACGCTATTCAGTACCTTAAACTCTACGGCTTCCTGTTTAGGCTTTTCGAGTAGTGTTTTTTCGAAATGTAAAATTTACAAAATCGAAAATTATTGAAAATAGTTCCACAGTTTGGAAAAATCTAAATAAGTCAGAAATCCACAAAGTCCGAGTTTCGGTGGATCAGGGAACTCCGCTTCGGAAAGAAAGTTTGGGTTCGGATTCGGGTCCATCTCTACTGCCCACTCCTTTAACTTGGTACATTGCTGTTGTTACAATTGTCTCTCATATCGTCACGGCCTTGCAGAAAAACTTACCTCATTTATTAACAGATGATTGGTACTTGCCAGAATGACTCCAGACCATTGGCTTTTGAAAACAGTGTAATTATAAAGGTTTAGTATTTTCCACTTTTCTCTTTTGCACCTTTCCTTTCGTGACAGTGATATTGGTGAATAAACCCCATTGAGCGTTGTGGTAAGCAAAACATCCAAAGCCAAGCAAAGGAAAGCCTTAATGACTACTACATGCAGAAGACTAAGACAGATACTTGTCTATCATATTATAGAATTTCATTAACAACCCACCCCTACTCCTATGGAGATCTGACAAACCCAACCAGCTGAGGTGATTTTTAGATACAGGAGGAACTGTTGTCTTCATAATCCATCTTCTGCCAAACACAACAGATGTAGGTTGTTTACCGATTGTAGCCAGATTTTCCAGAGGATCGAATGGTTCACCTGGGAATACAGGGTTAAATGAAGATCATGGCTGACTTCCGAAAGTTGGTCGTTTTCGACTTTCGAACTATGATGTAAATCTAAATGGGATCTAGTCAGGAGTCATAGTTTTGAAAATTTCTCTAACGAAATACAATTAAAATATGATGGTAACTTAATGTTAATGGCTGTGGACCTGGGAAATGGTCTGGGACACGGTTGAATATCCAAATATTTTCACAGCGTGGGTACTTTCAAGCTCCCGCTTTGATTTTCGATAATTAACATTAAGCCCTTGAATTATCTCCCTAACATTCGAAAGATCATCGATTTTCAAATTCGACAATTATCGAAAGTTTCGAGAAATCCGGTCAGGGATAGTTTGAGAAGTCCGGTTCTTTCAACTCGATATTCGTCTCAAACCAGGTTGAGTTTAGTCCATCTCTAGTTAAAAAGGAAACCAACAACTGTTATTGTAGACTGTCTCGGGCTCAATCACATCCTTATCCCAGATGAGGTTAACATTGCTTCTAGTAAAATATGACGTTGACACAGTTGTCGTGCACTAGCAGACCCAGCCCTATAGGACTCTTGCCTCTGTTCCCCTCCGGAGGTAGAGTTGGTGGCATGCGCATGCAGCCATCTCCCCCTCCCCCCCCCTCCCTCCTCCCCTCTACTTCCGATTGTGTCTCCCCTGCCTCCTGCTCCAAACCGCTTTGTGAATAATGTACTGCTCCCCCCCCAGCCCAACCGCTTATTAATTCCAAGAAGTGCCCAATCTTTACTTACCATTGGCCTCTCTCCTCGCGATTCTGCAACTCCAGCAGCTCGGGTCCGTGATTGTCTGCCTCGTCAGCCACTCACTGCACTTGGTGCGGTCCCGCCCCCTGCTGCATTTCCGTTGCAAGCAGAGGGCTGGGGCAGTGCGGCGAACGAGAGAGGCTATGAGGGTAAAGATTGGGGCACTTCTGTGCTCAATAGTATGCGGTTGTGGTGGGGGAGGAGGAGCGCGCGAGGTGCTGATCCCTCTAACAAGTTATCAGAAGGGTGACATGCCCTTTCCATTCTTTGTGCACCTATCCTACAAACTCTGAGTCTAGTGTATCGCTGGAACAGGTTGGGGGTTATGGTCAAATCTAGCTGTAGCCAAACATGCCCAAGCAGCCAACAGCTAGCAATTCGCAAGCAAAAAAAAAGATTTGTCTTGTCATAAGAGGGGTATCGATCAAGAAAAAAAACCCATTATTCTCCGCTTTAAAGGCACTTGTAAGACTCTTAGGCAATATGCGGTGCCAGTTTTGCAATCCTCTAACAAGGGACATCTTGGAATGGAACAGTTCAGAGCAGGGCCCCTCACTTAACCGGGAATGGAGGGGCTGAATATGCAGGCAGATTAGACAAATTTAGGGTGTTGTTTACATTCAGAGAAGCAACCGTGCGTTGGGGACATTGATAAACCTTTAAATATTATTTAATGGGCCACATGAACTCTCTGGTGCATGGTTTACTAATCGTCATATCGAGACTACGTGGACTCCGTTAAGGCTGAAAGAAAAGAAGTTTCATCTTCAGGTTAGGAAAGGTGTTTTTACAGTGTGAGACACGGTGAGAACTGAAATGTGATGATGATGCCTGAAGCAAGTTCATGCTAGCTAAATGACTAGAAAGTTGTGTACCCAAATCTTGAGAATTATCGGTCTGATTCATATATGTAGTATGGTTGATCCAGGGATACTTTCATTGCCATTTGGAGTAGGGAAGGCCCACCCCCCCCCCCCTTTTTTTTTTCAGCTGGTTTTTTTTTTGTCCTTCCCTCTGGAACTGTTAGGTAAGGGTTAAAAGAGGGTGAAACAGGTTTGGACTTGATGGATGCATGTCTTTTCTATGCACCTTCATTACTTGTTTAAATAGTGAGAGTAGCGCAGTTACAATGCCGATCCAATTAACACATGTAGTATAATTGTGGTGTGTGTATAATTTTTTTTCATTGATTTGGAAATAGCGACACCAAACCTAATATACAAATTCTATGGGCCATATTTATTAATGTAATACATTGTAAATCTCCACGATCCGTCATTACCTTGATACATTCTACACAATGCGCCGTGCCAACTACCGCAATGTCTTGTAAGGACAATCATGATGTCGAGCCCCTCTCCCCGTAGACAACGTATCGTAAAGGGTCGGTTACCGCAAACGCAGTACCACGCCTTTATAAATATGGTCCCATGTAACTAATCACTTTTTAGTTATTCTGTATAAAAACTAACATATTAATCCTCTATAAAGTACCACTAAAGCAAAAAATATAGTTTCCTCTCCTTGATTCTATAATTTTATTGGATGTAGCCTCAGGTAGGAACAAATATTTGCTAGCATCCTCCGTCCCCCCGCTTCATCACGCCTACACTTACGGAAATAAGTTTGACTAAGGGACCCTGAACTGTGAGGCTAGGTACACATGAGCAGATTTTTTGGGGAAACTGACAGATTTCCGTTTGATCGGGCTAAAAAAATCTTCTTTGATCCTACCGGCAACTGATGTCGGTCACTCATTTGTCAAATCGGAACTAATTGGAAATCATGCTGACCATGCGTATCATATCGACCACATGATTGGTCACAGTGAACTGTCGGCCGCGGTGACCTTTGCCACAGGCGACTGTGATTTGTCACAATCACTAGTGGTAAACGATTGGTCAGGATGAATAATTCCTCAGTGTGTACCCAGCCTAACAGAATTTATTTTTAAAATCAAGTAGACAGAGAGCTGCTAGCAATCCCTGTTGTACTTTAAAAATCGGATTGCTTTTAACTTAATGCAAACATGGGGGGAGAGGTAGGATTATTTGTTCCTACCCTCATAGAATTATAGAACCAGGGGATGAACGGCTTTCTCTCTCCTAGTGTTCCTTTAAGCTCATCTCTTTCGTTGTCCACTAGACCTCACCACCAGTCTCCTTTATCGCCTGTATAAGGTGCAGAGCCTCTTCTTGTATCCTCTCTTCCATTGATCGTTTCCCCATCCCAAAGTTTCTCAATGTAGTCCAGAGAATCGGCCATCTCCTTCCAGCGGTTGACCATTGTTTACAATAATACCTTAAAAATGTAAAAGAGAAATGACCACAAGGAGCGAAGCTGGTGCACACCCACACAATCACAGGTCCCCCCATTGGATGCACACCCAAAATCCACACATCCTTATCCGATTTCCTTCACTACTATATTTTTTTCGGTGCTCTATGAAGCCGAATATGAATTCCAAAGGTATGAAGGAAACCTATCCTCAAGGAAATAGGGCTATATAAGAACATACATGAATTACGCAAGTGGTGATTAAAGGGCATGTCCACCCCCAAAACTATAATCCCCTCCCCACTAACTGGCCCCATTGTGTGTAGTTTAATCCTTACCTTACATCCCAGCTTCATCTTGGTTGTCTTCTGCTATCCTCCCCTAAAGTCCAAAAAACGCCCACCAGGAGTACTGCAGAGTCCCATATAGGCTCTGCCTCCAGTCTCTCCTCCGGGAGAATTTTGCCATGCACAGAAGAGCCCCCCTCCCTCTCCTCTCTCTCCCTCCCCGATTAGGATTCCCCCCCCTAGTGTAAAAATCTTTAGTATAATATTCTCCCTGTTCCCTCCCCACCCCAACCGCTATATATTTATATCAGACAGTGCCCCAACACTTACTTACCTTCCTCTTTCCTCTGCCCACACTGACTCACGGCAGCCGTGTCCGTGATGGCTGCCGCTCAGCCAATCACAGATGCGACTGCCGGTTCTGCCCTCTGCTTGCATTTTCTCGCATGCAGTAAGTAATGCTTGGAGCACTTTCTGATAATAAAAATATAGCGGTTTGGGCTGGGGGACAGGGGGAATATTATATAAAAATCTTTTAGAAGGGTGGACATGCCCTTTAAGGAATCGGACAGGGGTTATATAGTGCATTAGGCAGTAACCTTTATGTACACAAAGCCATTAAGCAGTTGAGTAACCAAGAAAATTACGAAAACTTTCCTCTAACCCCACAGAATGTTTACAATGTCGACTTCCATTTCATATCATATGGATATTATACATACATACCATTTCCTCGAGAATGCTAGAGTGAATATGATCATTACAGATGCTAAACTCTGGGTAAAATGCTGCTTTCGCTATTCAATATAGCGACTATGGGTAAATCCTGACAAGGGATTTACCCACTGCAGGATTTATCGCCAGATATTGATCCCACGCTTCAGATCGTGATTTTTGCTAACCTGCACATCAACCTAATATGGTTAAGTTTGTGCTAACTGTAGTATTTGTCCTTGCCCATATTTTTTTCCTGTTTTGATAATAACACTACTTACAGAGCATGGAACTGCTATGGGTGCCAAGTTCACACCCTCATCGCCACACCTGTTCCAAGGTTGGTGGGAGAGGGAGGTAGCACTTGGTACCCGGCATCTGACTAACTACAGTACATTGATCTGTAGATAAGCTATAATAGATGGCATATTCATCTTGTGGCATGGCCCAAGTGACATTTTGTATGAGTATGTCACATTTTTAAACTCCAGCATCTTCCTTACGCACAGGATCCTCTTATGAGTTCCTAGATGTGACAGTGGAAAAAGGGAGGAACGTTTATTTACTAAACTATACACAAGCCCACTGCCCCAACTCACTGCTCACTTCAAGAGATCTCTCACCCTGACCTTCTATAGAGAGGGATACCAAAGGGTCAATTTATGAAGCTTTCCAAAAGTTTCAAGTGTACTTAGGCACACTGCTGTTGCTGGTTTAGCCAGACAAATAGGTAGGTGCCATCCTCTCAGCCCCCTACTTCCAGGGCTCCATAACCAAGCAAGGTATCAAAGTAGAGGAGCACACTACGCAATGAAATTTCTTTAATAGTGCAAAAACAACATACTATTTATTTATGAGAGTGCGCAGAAAGTGTACTGACAGCAGAGACTTTGAGGAGGCAGCAGGAGATTTGGAAAGAAGATTCCTTGTACAAGGATATGCTAAATCATGTCAAATCCTGCAGAAAGCGGATGAGAGGAGATGTGGATCAGGACAACCTTTTACAACAGAGGTATAGACCATGCGATAACAAGATCAGGTATATCCCATCTTTTAAAAATGTTTTAAACACATGGGAAAGATCAGAGGACTGTTTGCCATTGGCCTATCTAACCAGTGACCCTTCTTTTACAGATTTGGTATCTGATAGACCGTTTTTGGCTGCTAAACGATGTCCTACATTTGTCAGACCAGCTGGTGTAGCAGTCACTTTGGAAGAGCTAACACCTTTTAAGAGAGCAGATCGCCGCGACAGGCATGTTCAGATGTGGAAGCTGCAAGTTTTGCAGATATATGAAACTAGGCAGGACTTTTAAAGAGAGTGAAGGTAACACCACATACAAAATCAATAGTTATTTTAACTGTGACAGCATGGGGAGTGATATATCTCATAGAATGTTCTTGTCCTGCATTATACATAGCAAGACTACAACAAAAGGTCAAGGAGAGGTTAAGTTCCCATCTGTCCAATATTAGGAAAGTAAAGAAAATTGTGAATGAATGGAGAGGGATCCCTGGTGTGGTAGATCATTATAGTAAACATCATAGGGGTCCACACTCATGTACTTAGATGCATAGTCATACAGACAAGTATGGTTACGTGAGAGGGGGAGATCTGGATAAACACCTGCTTAAAAAAGAAGCAAAGTGCATATTTAAGTTACAGACATTAGCACCTATAGGACCAATGAAGATAGGATTTGTCATATAGGAAAATATTTTACCCTGTTTCCCATACATATTGAAACCCTAGATAGTAAGCATGCTGATTTTGGATACACACCCTTGACTCTTCAAAAGTGATCTCAATGTCTATGTGCCAGACACCTGATTTGGACATGATACCCCTGACTTTCTCAAAGGGATTTACTATGGCAGCACTGACACATCCGAATGTGGGATGCCTGTTTATTTATTTGAATCTCAAAAAGGGGATTTGACCTATGACAGCAGCTGATACATACTTATGTGGGCTGCCTGTTTATTTGAATCGATTGAAATCATATTGTCCACAAAGCAAAGTTAGTGTCAAATATGGTCCTAAATATTCTTAAGGATGAGTGATAGGGAATCGTGGGGATGAATCCTCTTTAGATCTTTAAAAGTGCCATGTTCGCTAAATAAAAACTTGATATTATGTAGGTTACCCCCTCCCCACCTACCAACTGTATTACTTTCTTTACAAAACATTAGAACACTACTTACATGCCTTCATTCCCCCGCGCGCGCCCCGGAGGTGACAGAAGAGGCGAGAGATTGGCCAGGAAGACAGCTACTGCTCTTCAGTTTCCTCACTTTGAACAAGCACTGCAGGGAGAACCATAAGGAGCAGAGATGTAAGGTAAGGATTTTTTTAAACTTCACGTTGGGCCATTAGTGGGTTAATTTGTAGTTTGGGGTGGTGACTTCCCTTAAAGAAGCTAATGAATATATGAAACAAAGGGCATGTGTAAATATTAACATGGTTAGACCCTTGTCAAAGTTCCATTCCTGCACATTCAGCTTTAATATTTAAGTTGTTGCAGGTGGCGTTTACTAAGGAAAGTCAGCATTAGAATTATAGGGGATTATACATTAAGAGATACATTTACCTCCATAATGATAGATGAAGGTTACTGTATATCTGCTTTTATAATGGACAACCGACATGTTTGTGTCATGGCCCTTCCCAGCCTCGCGCTCCCTCCTGAAAGCCGACTTTTTGGAATCCCGGCGGTGACGTCCAATCCGGCGCCCAGCTGTCCTCAGCTTCACGCGTGCTCCGCGCCTCTCCTTCCTCTCCGTTGAATTCAAATTTGGCCTGTAGCCAATCCCTGCTTCAGACTCTTGTCTCCACTCCCTATTGGTCCCTCTGCCATTTTTTAAACCCTGCCCAGACTATCAGACTTTGCCTGTTAATTTTTTGGTTTCTGCTTGGTACCAGCTATTATTTATAGTATCTGGTCTGGTTCTAGTAGCCTAGTCTTGTTCTTGCTCTTTCATTGTTCATCATTGTTCATTGTTATCTTTGTTTTTTTCTTGTCATTCTCTGTATTCAGTTCCTGTTCAACTCCATTGGTGTTCCGGGTTTTCTGATATCCTGGCCTCAGCATCTATACCTTGCTCTTTAAGACCTGGGGGTAACCGTGTACAGTGAGGACACAACAAGCCTCCTGATGATTGGGGGCTTGTTTATAGGTGAAGACAGCAGCTGTAGAGTGGGGTATAGGTGCTGACGGTATAGGTACTCCAGGCATCACAAGCCATTTTATGGATATTTACCTCTTTATGGACATGAAGACCTGATCCTCTAGGACATATATACTGAAAGAAGTGTTGGTTATCATTGTATTCTCACCCACTCAAACAACTGTTATATGTAAGATGTATATACTGTATGATACTGATCTATATATTGCTTTGTATTGATGTGCTTTGTTAGGTATTTATCATCTGCATAATGTTTATTGATTTCCCCTTTACAGTACCATCACTGATTATGCACTTGGTACATGCCTTGCCTGGTACACAACGTTACAATTCTTCCTCTGACCAACCTTCAAGACTTCGACCGGTTTGCCAGGAGGAAGTATTGACTGTCGGTTGCGGCAATAGTGGCGCGGCCGACAGTTTAACCTGTGACGATCGGGTGGTCCTAGAGACCGCACAATCGGTCGTGGTTTTCCACCATATCTAATCGTCTTTAGACGAACGGTCGGGTCGGACACGGACGAAAATGCATGCGATCATTTCGGCCCAATCGACCATACACTGTACTGATCGGACCGAAATATTGCATCGTGTGTACCAGCCTTTAGCCACCACGAATTGGGCCTGCCATGTACTTCTGACAGGGCCAGTTTTTCTGTTCATGTCTCTGCTGCACTGCCGCTCACTACATTGTTTGCCTATTGGGAGTTAGAGCCATATAGAGCCATATTAAGACCGTGGTATCGCATTTAACCAATACCGCATGTTATAGATAATGTGCGGCCGAATGTAGGCTACGTTCATCATTTACACCGAATGTTCATTACCTAACGAACATCGGTCCTAGTAAACTACCACAATGGTATCTCTATGGGAACATTGTTTTATGTGGTTACGTAACCAGTCAGAAAAAGATCAGTTTAACTTCATTAAAGGGCGCGTATTGCTAAAAGCGATACCTTTATAATACGGCCCATAGGTAGTAACTGGACTCTAGGCGAGTCCCACTAACATTACAGATGAGCTGCAACCCGAAGAAATTCCTTTCCCACATGGTCTTTCCAGAGCACAGGGTATTTAAGTCGCTGATGAACGGAGGGTGGTCATTGCCGCTTAGAAGTCCGGATTGTTGATGAAATGCGTACTGGTTCGCTACCCTTTAACTGGCTTCCTCTACTATATTTTTGGCTTGTCTTGGTATAGTATACTTTGTGACCCTATTATTTTTATTTATGGTCTTCCACTGATATTAATATTTTTGTAATGAACAATATACCACTTTAGGGAGGGTTAATATCAGGGTTTCCCCACTATGTATTGTCCTGATATCTATAATAATGTGCATTTGCATGTGGTATTATTGATATCAGTGTGTGTGTGTGAATGGATGTGGGGATATAAGGGTACAGGCCACCATCAGGGGGGGGGGAAGGGGCTACTCTGTATGAGGCCCGACTCAGGCCACCATCAGATCTTTCTGGGCCCCAGACTGGGTAATTTCTGGGGCCCCTCCCCCATAAAACGTAGAACTGAGACCCATAACCTGTCTAATGAACTGGAGGATGAATAACCTTCTCTAATGAACTGGAGGGCTGAATAAAACTGTCTAATGACTGAGGACTGACTAACACTGGCTAAAGGACTGGAGAGCTGACCCACACTGCTATGAACTAGAGGGCTGATTACCCTGGTCTAATGACCGGGAAGGCTGCAAAAACTAATGAATAAACAGGAGGGCTGGCACACTGGCTAATGAACTGGAGGGCTGACTAACCTGGCTATTGAACTGGGGGACTGACTAATACTGGCTAATAAACTGGGGCAGACACACTTCTAATGAATTGGTGGCTGACTATGATAACTTGAGGGATGAATAACACTGTCTAATGATTGGTAGCTGACTAAATCTGTTTAATGAACTGGAGGCTGACTAAAACTAGATATTGAACTGGAGGGCTGACTGACACTGGCTACTAAACTAGAGGACTGAATACACTGGCTAATGACGGAGGCTGAATATCTGTAATGATTGAGGCTGAGTAACACTGGATAGATAATTGTGGGCTGACTACACATGTAATGAATTGAGGGCTGAGTACACTCAGTAATGAACACATACACATGCTCTTAAACACGTGACTCTAAACTTTCTCTTGGGGTCTGCGGGGTCAAACGGGGAACATGGTTCAATGTTTGGAAACTACAACTCCAAGCTGCCCTTTTATCATCAGAATGCAACCAATGCATGCTGGGTAGTTGTAGTTTCTTATTAGCCATCCACTGCTATATAGGTACTGCACCAGCAGCCCCCAAGAGCAAATTAAGCATTTACTGTCAGTACCTGTTAAACAGCAATAAGACAGGTAAACCCAGGCATCCCACCCTTTCGGGAGTCGCAGGAAACTCCCCCGGATTTTGGGGTGGTCTCCCGCACTCCCACAAGGCCACCCCAGCTCCCATGACCAAACTTGACTGGCATCTCCACCTCCGGACGCTTTCTTTCCCTCATCACGCCTCTCTTGTGACGTAATTTAAGTCATGGCTCCCCTAGCCATGCCTCTCTGTGATGTAAATTTCATGCACAGGCCCCACCCCCACTCCGCCCATTTGTGATGTCATTGACGTCTCTTCAGTCCCCCACCCCCTTCTTCCCCAACCTGTCCGGAGAGAAGCCAGATTCAGCAGGGTGGTAGAGGCATGTTTAGGGTGGGATTTCTGGTGCCTGGATACTCCCTTTCTGCCTTCTCAGTGCAGTCTGCTGTTCCATCTCCTCCTGGTGTCCATAGACTGTTACATAGACTGTTACCTATAATTGTTACATTGCTAATTGAGGTGTGAGTGAGAAACGCATTTGTATGTTTCAAAATGTATCCAGTCTGCCCTGAGAGTGACGGCAGCATAGAGATCTGTATCAACATTTACCCTGCAGCGCCTGAGGTGATTTGGGGACTTACAGGGTTAAGCTAGTACACAGTACAGATTCCTGAAAGACGACAGACAGATCTGCAAGATCCTGTCTGCCATCTTTCAAAGATCTTGCATACACACAGTCCCGAGTGTTCTCCTATAGGGAGAACGCTCGTGCGCTGTGTGTTTCCATTTCCATCGCCGCGCTAGACTCCCTATAGGAATCTAGCGCGGCCGATGGAAATTTTTTTCGGCCTTTCCCGAACGAGCGCGTACGGCCGACCCGATCGTGCGCGGCCGCGCTCGTCGTTCGGGAAACGAGCGTAACACACAGTAACGAAAAGCCCCGATACCGTTGGATCCGACGGTATCGGGCTTTATCGTTACTGTGTGTACCCAGCTTTATTAATAAAATTCTTTTGTTTAAAATGGTGCAAATTTTGCCCCAACCAATCAGATCTTAGCTTTCAAATGTTAAATAAGATCTGATTGGTTGGGGCAAAATTAGCACCATTTTAAACGATAAGAACTTTTATTGAATCTCCCTGTAAAGCTGGGTATACACAGTAACGATAAGCCCCGATACCGTCGGATCCGACGGATCGGGGCTTTATCGTTACTGTGTGTACACTCGGGACGTGTGTATGTCAGATCTTTGAAAGATGGCATCTTTCAGAAATCTGTACTGTGTGTACCTAGCTAGTTTTATACAGTATACCTACCATCTACACCACTGTGATGGTGCTTAGTGAGCAAGAATAGGGACATTAGGAAATACTGTAGTGGTTGTATAGCTGACTATACCAATTATATGATGTATATTACACACACACAGGAATAATTGTTCCATATATTTTTTACAGAATCATCGTTCAATGTGCCCACACATGGTCCAATGTTTATCGGCTCCCTCATACTGTAGTAAAGGGAACTGGTAATGAAATTGTCCTCTTGCCCAATAGGTCCAATCTGACAATATTCAGCAATTTCAGTGTCACAGAGCTCTGACTATGAAAGATGCTATGTTATGTAATGTAATATGTGGATTTATCAGTAAAACAGAATGTTAGGGTGGGTACACATGGACACAATTTCCTGTGTCCCACCATTCACTGCTATAGAGTGGTCGGCCACGGCAATTTCTCCTATGGACCACAGCGTTCATCGCCACAGCTGAATCACCTCAGATTTTTCGTCCGACTGACCGATACACGAAATATGTTTTTTGGCCCCGAAAATATGTTTGTGTGTAACCACCTTAATGAATTATTGAATATATTTCATAAAAAATTAAAGGGAATATCTGTATTGGCTACTGTGATGATAATCATGGCAATTAGAGAATATATATATTATTATATGACTATATAATAGATCGCATGAATGTATTCGGTCGTGAACCTCCTTCTTGGCTTGTTCAGTATAACCCCATTTAGGAATCCCCCCCTTGAAAATCCTGCGCTGGCCACTGGGTGAGATGTCTGTAACCACCACCCCCCCCTTCCCATACACATGGACTCTCACAAAGCAAAATGGGATCAGTATAACTTATAGTTACTCCCTCCTGCTCTCTATGGAGATCACACGCACAGAAGAGCTCCAAGCACAGGCTGGGGTGCAGACACAATCCAGAAGCACATGCTCCCTTTCTCTTCTCCTCTAAAAACTGATTGCAGGGGAAAAAGTTGTTTGTTTTTTCTTTTCCCCTCACTCTGAGGGCCCTGCAATCCAGGCAAATAATGAATTTACTTTGGTGTGCCCTCATAATGCCATTTTCTGTGCTTCTTTCCTTTGGTGCATGAACTGATCTTTTCATGTGTTTTTAGTACAGTTTAAACAAAGCCAAGTTGTGAATCTTACCAAATCCTTTATTAAGTCTTATTTGCAGAGGAAGTAATGCGCGAGCACCAACTGCTGCGAGTGGTGATTAAAGCTTCTTTCAGCACTTCACCCACAGAGAACCACAGCTGGGGTGGAACCCAACCATACCGTGAACACTGGGCCATACTGTTTAAAGAGCTAAAAAGGAAGAAGTTACCACGTCCGTAGAAAATGTAAAGTTACACAGCCACCAAATCAGCTGATAGAACCAACATGTGCGCTGCAGAGTGTTAGCTCTAATGCACACAGGGAGATTAGTATAGTTATCCTACCAAATACTAATAAGAGTTCGCACCTCCTGTGATTTTGTAACAGTGTCAGGATGTCACACCTATGTATTCAGGTGGTGCTCTATGAGAAAAACGAAATCTCCTGAAAAGCTTATTTAGGAGCTGATGACACAGACGTCATCTCACGTAAAATAAAGACTCAATCAATCACTGCATCCGTTATCACAACTAATCCACCAAAACTGCTAGTTACCATGTACAATAATCACACCAACCAGGAATCCCAAACTCATGTTTTATTTACATATCACAAACACTCACATTACAATAAACATATTCCCCCTAAAACAACCTACAGTCACCCATATGGTCGGTAGTCACAGAGTGGGTTTAAAAGTTCTATCCATCATCCACAGTTCAATTGTCCCAAACACAAGTAACAATGTACCACCACAGTAGAGCATATATCCTTCCCCAATAGATGAAACAGATCGTTGGGAAAGTTATTTTGAATGCACATTCCTCAAACTACAAACAATCTGGTCGTAATGCAACATACGTTACACATCCTTAATTCCTGTGATTAATTAACCGGTTACTGCCACTGTTTCCTAGGTTAAGTCTCTATGTCACTGCCTCACTCTTACATTCCTACAAATCTTCCCCTTTCCTAGTCCGGTGAGCCTAACATCCGAACTAGTACACTTCATGCACAATAAGAAACTCAATATACACAATTACACAAAACATTTTATTGTGTACATGTGAGTGTTTTGTGATATGTAATCACACAGGAGTGTTTGGTATTCCTTTATTTAGGTGAATGCCCTTGCTCCTATAGTGTTCATTCCAGCTTAATCAGTGTGATCCTTATACAGTAAGGCTTTTGTTTGCGGCTTTAGGCCTTCTTTCTATCCCATCTAATCACACGGAAACGAAGGGAGCCAGGTTTTTCCATAGTCGGAGCGAACAAAGCTAGGACTGTAGGTGAGCAGATATCCCCCAGTTTAAGCTAGGGAGATCATAAAACAAGTGATCATTGGTTACCAGTAATGGGATGCCACAAATGTGGGGCATGTAACTTGTACTTTAAGGGGGACCACGTGAATAAATGGTCAGTTATTCTGTTCACAATCAACACAAAAAATCTAATTTTCTATAATTATATAAATTTAGCACAAATGTTTATTTACTTGATTTTTCCTGTCTTACACTGTGGGAACAATATGAGGGCCGCACAACGCTCAGTGAAAGAACAGGGCAGGGAAACATTATTTAATGTCACCCTAAAGTGTTCTACACACACTCAATTTGCGAGCTACAAGGACCCCCCGACAGCTGAGGCAATACAGGCGGCACACGGCCAGGCAGATCAAACGAACACCCCGACCAAACGCATACACTGGGACGATTTTTCGGCCGAAAGGAACTTCAGCACAGTAGCACTTGGCTCTGTCAGGGTTGTTTTGTCTCGCAAATTGGAGCTGGTACACCCTCTCAATCACCTCTAGGTAGTACATTTTGCCTCTTTGTATGAGGGTTGACCTAAAATGTCACATTCAGGCATAGAAAAGAAGGAATGAGAGGAATATACAGGACATTCTTAATAGAAGGAGGCTCTTTGGATTGTTACCTTGGGGTACTACGGACTCCAGGGGGTTTAATTCCATTGGGACATTAAGTTACTGGGTAATTTTGGCCTTCATCATGTATGGTGGGTATTAATTGATAAGTATTTTTGCATATAAAAAATAAAACCGAAAGAAAAGTTCTAACGAAATACAATTAAAATATCAATGGTAACTTAATGTAAATGGCTGTGGGACCTGGGAAATGGTCTGTGGAACATGTTCGAATATCCAGTTTTATTCTCACGCGCGGTACTTTCAAGCTCCTGCGTTTGATTTTCGATAATTATCCCATAAACGATTCAAAGATCAATCGATTTTCAAATTCGATAATTATCGAAAGTTCGAGAAATCCAGGTCCGGGATAGTTCGAGAAGTCCGAGTCTGTTCGAACTCGATAAGTTCGTCTCAAACTCAGGTTTGAGTTCTAGTCCATCTCTAGTTAAAAGGAAACCCAACAAACTGTTATTGTAACTGTCTAGGGCTCAATCATCCTTATCCCACGATGAATGAAACATTGACTCTAGTAAAATATGTTACAGAATTATCATAATGGTCCCGTCAGAGAGACGTCAGTTACTGCACGAGTATAGTGTCCCTTTAAGGTCACATTAACCTTTGTAGGTGTGACTTTGAGAAGGGTTTTAGCAGTGATTCCTAGTTACACCACTGCCATGCAGTTTACACATATCAAATCCTCTTAGCTTTATTGTCCTCCTGCCAACTTTTTACAGCAAAATGGCACACAGCAGAATAGTTTATAATAAAATAGCAGTAGAATGACCAAGTAAACTCCCCTGAAGTGAACAGCTTGTCTGCACTAGAAGACCCAGACCCTGGGCTGTGTAGATACCCAGAATAGCCATGTAAGATG
>CM033476.1:294228559-294270292 GCA_019447015.1 Hymenochirus boettgeri | reverse complement strand
GTCCATATAGGACTCTGCCTCCTGTCTCCCCTTCGGGAGAAGTTTGCGCACTGCAGCCATTCTCCCCCTCCCTCTCCCTCCCTCTCCCTCTCCTTCCCGATTTTGTCTGCCTCCCCCTAGCTCCAAACCCTTTTGAGATAATGTACTGCTCCCTCCCCCAGCCCCAACCGCATTACTATTATTCACAGAAAGTGCCTCGATCTTTACTTACCATGCCTCTCTCCTTCGCCGATCTGAACTCCCGGCAGCCGTGTCCGTGATTGGCTGCCTCTTAGCCAATCACTGACGCGGCTGCCGGTCCCGCACCCTGCTTGCATTTCCGTGCAAGCAGAGGGCTGGGGCAGTGCGGCGAACGAGAGAGGCATGATAAGTAAAGATTGGGGCACTTTCTGTGAATAATAGTATTGCGGTTGTGGCTGGGGGAGGAAGCAGTACATTATCTCAAAAGTTTATCAGAAGGGTGGACATGCCCTTTAACAATTCTTGTGCCACCTACACCATAAATAACTGAGTTAAGTGAATCTCGACTGGAAAAAGATTTGGGGGCTCTGGTAGATCTTAGCTGTAGCAAACAATGCCAAGCAGCAACAGCTAGAGCTAGCAAGATATTGTCTTGTATAAAGAGGGAAATAGATTCAAGAGAAAAAAAAAACATTATTCTCCCTCTTTACAAGGCACTGGTAAGGCCTCGTTTGGAATATGTGGTGTGTGTTATGCACTAATAAAAGTTTAAAAGTCCCTGGAGTGCTCCTGTTTCTTACTCCTTTTATATATATATATATATATATATATATATATATAAAATATGCAGCTCAAACCTTAATTCAAAAACACTTTCTGGTGTGGTGCAAAGGAAGAACGGCAATTTATTTATGCTTTGCTCCCTGTGTAAATGTATTCTCCGCCCCTTTAAGGCAGTCCAGAAAGAAGATTTAAAAAGGTATAGAAGCTATGTAAGCTCATTTGAGTCCTTGGAAAAGGTCATGCTAGACAAAGAGAGAAGCAGGTATGGCCTGGTAGCCCCAGGGAACATATATTTTTTTCACTAGGTTAGGACTGACACTAGGATACTGCCGTGAAGTGGCGTGTCAGCTAAGCATGTTTGTACACTAATGTAACTAAAGGTATCCATTTGAACTTAACTGCAGGTGATTTGCCTTCATTGCTTGCATACATGTCTAACTCTTTTACCCTATTCATTTATAATTGTATGTGTAGTTGAGTGCTGGAGACTTTTGTGTAATATATATATATATATATGACTTGGAAGTTTAAGTCGAGACTAATCAATGCTAGCAGAGCCCCTGATATGTATGATCTGGTGCAATAAAAAGCCAATCAGATGCTATCTAACTGCAGTAAAGCCAACATCTGATTGGTTGTTACAAATTAACTGCACAAACAAACATTTTGCATTATCTCCAGTGTCCCTAATAGCAATATTTAAATCTGGAACTCTTTATCGCCAATGGCTGGGGTTAAAAGTGCTGCAATAGTATACCAGTGTATGACATCTGTGTACCATTGTGTCTAGTTTAGACCTTCTGGATAGACAATTGATAAAAGTTAGACAGGGACATGTTTAAAGGGCATGTTTACCCTTAAAATGATATTTCATTTTCACCTTTCTCACTCCCGAGACACTGTTAAATTTACTCCCCTCCCCATGGTCCCTGAAGCCCAGAAAACATACCTTTCCCCATGATACTTCCCTAGTCCTAGTCCTCCTCTGTAAGCTCTGAGAACTTTTTTAGTGGAGGTGTGCAGAACTGAGGAAGCATGGTCAAATGCAGAGTCAGTCATTGGCTGTGACTGACTTCTGCAACCCAGAAGACCACATCTCACACAGATGTCTTGTGGCGATTAAAGGTTTTTGGGGCTTATGGAACTGTGGAGTGGTGGTGGGTGGGTAGGTTTGAAATATTCTGGTGGTGGAAAAGCCCTCCTATCAACCAAACTACAAAGTAATTACACATTTCGAGTAAGTGAATGTTAATCATATGCTGGTTAGCAATGCAAATAAGGCTTCTGTTTCAAACAGCTTTTTACATCCACAAGATATGTAAAACAACACTAAATCCAATATGTATTTACTATCATTTATTAGTTTAGATATCTGTTTATTGCATAAAAAAACAATTATTATCACTATCACTTATCAGACACACTTTTCCTTAAAATAGCTCTATTTTATTTACAGCTTTTTTGGTCCAATGGTCTTTGATGGGAGAGTCTTAAAGTACATTTGATAGGAGCCAGGTCTCTTATTGGGGATATAATATCCATGTATTTATCTGCTGTGACCACATTCAGCACTGCCCCTATCATGACCACACCCATATGAGCCTAAAGCTAGGTACACACAGTCCAGATTTCTGAAAGGTGACAGACAGGATCTGCAAGATCATCTTTCAAAGATCTGCATACACACAGTCCCGAGCGTTCTCCCTATGAATATCATAGGGAGACCGCTCGGGACTGTGTGTTTCCATCGGCCGTGCTAGACTCCTCTATAGGGAGTCTAGCGCGGCCGATGGAAATTTTAGGCCTTTCCCGAACGAGCTTTTGGCCGACCCGAACGTTTGGCGGCCGCACGCTCGTTCGGGAAACAAGCGTACACACATAATGATAAAGCCCCGATACCGTCGGATCGGGGCTTTATCGTTACTGTGTGTACCCAGCTTAAGCTCTCCTGCTCCCATACTCAGTGGGAGCAATTATTAAAATGTGTGGCATCCAACCATCCTCCCTATACAGAGTATAGAGTATAGGGAGTTTGTATTTTAACTGCATAGGCCACAATCTGTTGTCCATTACAGGCAGAATCCAATGAAATGTGTCTCTAATCTGCTACATATTGCTTAAGTTAGTACCCAGCCAATTGTGGGTGCACCGTCTCTTGTTCTTCTGCTGTGTTACACCTTAGAAACTGCCAAATGTTCATTTGAACCAGCCACATAGACCTGAATGAGTCTAAAATTCTGTGAACCACTTAAAGTAGAGAGGTAGCCTCAGTGATCATTTTGTTTTTAAGGATGGTTTCTCATTGCATGAGTTATCAATTACAGCCATGAAGTGCTAACTGATACATGCTGGAGTGTTAATTACAGAAATATTGTACTATATATACTATAGTCTGTTAACTATATATACCGTTTTATAATTCAGTAGATTTGATGCTTTTTTTTTTTTACACTTTTATTGCCAATCCAATATCCATCCATAGATACAGTAGGAGTCCAACAGGCTCATTTACCAAGAAACACAATCCCAATGTTAGTGCAAAGTAGAGAAAAATGTCTGCATTCAATACCAAATCGTTAAAAATTGTGAAAACTAACGCAAATATGTGCATGTGCTACTCAGCAGTCGCTGATGAATCTCTGCAACAACCCACAGCTGTGTAAGTGAGCGCAAGGATCAAGTAGCTAACACATTGTAAATGCATTTAGGGATATTCATTAAAAGTTCTTATCACAATTTATTGTTTTCAATTGTTTCCTTTACAGTGACAGTGACAGTTACAGTGACAGTGGCTCAAAACTATTGACACAAACAGGGAGATTCAATAAAAGTTCTTATCGTTTAAAATGGTGCTAATTTTGCCCCAACCAATCAGATCTTTTTTAACATTTGAAAGCTAACATCTGATTGGTTGGGGCAAAATTAGCACTATTTTTAATGATAAGAACTTTTATTGAATAACCCTGAAAATGTACGCAAATGCAGCAGAAAATGATATTGAATAGCTTGCGCTCCCAAGAGAAGAATTTTTTACGTGCTACACGCAACACATGCAAATGACTCAGTGAACCCACATTAAAGTTTAGTAAATGTATGCAAATGATACGCTCTGCTTTTATGCTACGTTTACCTCAATTTTTTGCCTATGAGGTTCTCCATAAATGAGGGTGTGAGCTTTTAATCAAACTGCCAGTTTACATGCACTTTTTTTAGTATTACAGTAAATCCTATCTGCAGTCTTCATTTAAAAATGTATGTCCCTTCTTCTGATCCAAGGTTCATTCTGAAAGATATATATATATATACAGTATGAAGATAAGAAATAGACAACAGAAGGTTTTTATGTCTCGGGGACGCCCTACACAAAAGAAAGTATTCTTGTATTCTTTCTCATGTGGTAATTTATCAAAACACTTGCAGGGAGATTCAATAAAAGTTCTTATCGTTTAAAATGGTGCTAATTTTGCCCCAACCAATGAGATATGGGGCAATGAGTTAAATAACATCTGATTGGTTGGGGCAAAATTTGCACCATTTTAAATGATAAGAACTTTTATTGAATAACCCTGATAATTTACAAAAAAATACACTAGAGTTCATTACAAGAGTGAATCAGCTATGTCTTACCTTCCATTCTTCAGTGAAACTGAATTAAGGCAAGTAAATTGGACATAAAGAAAATCTCCAGAAGATTTGCGGAGTGTGTTAAAATTCCACAAAACTAAAAATTTGAATCAAATCCAATTTTCATCAAAAAATTATAAAAAACTGAATTTTTAAATTTTTGAATTTACCTATTTGCATTGCATTTTTAGAAGTTTTTCAGAACTTGAATTTAAAGTTCTGAAAATTTAGCAGGATCTGCAATTTCTAAAACCTGCAATACCAGGTTTGGTTTAAAATCAGGGCTCATCACTCCATAAGGGAAGCCTGTGCTGTCCAGCTAAATTTCAGAAGCAGCTATACCTGGCACTGTTCTTTATCACACCTAGGTTTAGGTGTGTGTGGCTTCCATGAATGGGCGTGGTTAAACATTTGGTCTTTTTAAACTTCACAACAGTATCTATACAGTTTCTCAAAAAGACATTTATCCACACATAATTCCTGTAGAATAATAGATTTTTTTTCCAAAAGATTTGTACACCTGCGACCATGTCAGGGTAGATTCTTTCAGGAGGGCCCTAACTAACCTAACCATGTTGCCTTTCTGCCCAGCTCACACATATAGGTACATATAAGATGCCCTTATGCCCAGCTCACACAGATAGGTACATATAAGATGCCATAATGCCCAGGTCATACAGACTGGCACATATAACATGCCATAATGTCTAGATCACACAAAGTACGTTGAAAATAAGATGTGCCCAACTCTGCACACACAGATAATGACCTCACTTACCCTATGACGATCAGAGCAGGGCCTGCATGAAGGCGGCAGTTAGTGCAGAGCTAAGGGGAAAATTGCGGGTCCCTGAGTGTGAACATGCTCATGCCCCCATGATTTCATTTTCCTACTGCTCTTTCTGCCGCTTTTTAAATTTTTTTTTAACGTGAGCTCTGCCTGCGTATCTCTGATATTTCACAGGGGTTCCGCCCTGAGCATTTTGCTCAAATTGCCTCAGTAGATAGACACCCCTGTTCGCTACAACATTACAGCAATACAAACATTCATCTGAATTTTATTTAATCGAAGTCAACCATTATATTTTACATATTATATGATTTTAGTTTTAAGATTAAAGAAAGTGTAAAAAAATGGTTGGCAACAAATATTAAATTCATTTATATCCCACGGCAGTTGTGTGTTATTTCTCTTACAATTTGACCAACTACTTAGTTCCCAGTCTGTTTTTGTTTTATTTTTTGTTGTATTTTTGCATTTGTAAAAATGTAGCTGAATAATTACATTCCTCTGGTATTTTAGGGTTAGGGATCACTAGCAAGTTTCTCATTCTCCTACAATTGAGTTTTGCGATTGCCTTAGCGTGTGAGAAATGCATGTCAATGGATGGCCACATTCCATTTTTGGAGCGCATGCGATGACCATTTTTTTCGCGAATCACATGCACTCTGAGTTCTGAATATTACACAAATCACAGTGCAAGCGGACAGTAACCCGCGCCAATGTCCAAGCATTTTTTATGCACTTTGTTGTCCAGTCCAGTGTGGCTTTTACATTAAAACCAAATGCATTTGTTGTTGTTTTTTTTAACCATGTCCAAATATTTTGACAGTGACACAAATGTTGTGTTTTACAAACTTTGCTGCTTCATTGTTGTAAGATTTCTGTGGTAATGGAAGAACAATTCATTTGTTTTAAAGGGGTTTTTGGCAAATATATCAAATGTACGCAGAGTCAATATTGACCATGTTCTTCTGAACTTCTGCCACGTGCTCTGACATGCTTGATATGATCTTCTGGGCAAATCCTGACTGGTGGTAATCCGTTTTTGACTTGTTAGTATTTCGAGTTGATCATGATTTGTGGGCTTCTGCTTGAAAAATAACTACAGGTTCTTAAAGGGCCACAGGTCAAAAATACCAATGTTATTAAAGCTGAGCCATTACGTTATCATTATGTTATTGTCCATTTGCTGGACAATATTGAAAATCCTGAAGCCTCCTACAATTTTGTTGAATCTCACACCATGATGTTCTTGATGATTTGGTAAATAGGTCTTTCAGGTGCCATCATGTGAGAACATGCAAAACAATGATGGCTGCAGGAGTTTCTTTGGAGGTTACCGTAGTTAACACAAGAAGACAACGATTTCAAGCACATCTGCCAGTCTTTTACAGCAGTCAGTCTGCTATTATAATTCACTCAGGATAACTGGTTGATAAACAGCTGTACTGGTTCACACCTTCACTGTGTTGATGAAATGACTATACTAAAAGGAAATTAGCTGGTCACTTTGTGCCAGGGCCAAAATACAAATATTTCTTTGGGATGAATACATTTCTAATGCTAAGAGAGCCACACATTTTGCAAAATACAAGTGTGTTAACACATTTATATACATTGTGATAGGCATAACCGCCGCTCTGCTAATGATCTTCTCCTCTCATCTACTCTGATTACCTCTTCCCACGCCCTTATACAGGACTTTTCTCTTGCTGCCCCTCTGCTCTGGAAATCCCTTCCTCGCTTTATACGTCACTCACCATCACTTCATATCTTTAAACGCAACCTCAAAAGCTTACAATCTGGACCTGGACACTTCTACCCCTCTTACTGACCCAACATTGACCCGCTAGTTATAATCTACTGACAACGTAGTTACAGCTACTGATCTGCTTCACCTTATGTTTCATCCCCATCTCCTCTAGACTGTAAGCTCTCGGGCAGGGCCCTCCATCCTATTGTACCACAGTAGTGCTGTAACCTACCACAATGAATGCTGCTGGACCAGCACTTGAATCAATTGCACTTTGCATTACTTGTACTTCTCTTGTATGTAACTTGGATGTTTTCTTCATGTATATTAATGCAACTGTAAAGCACAATCATTGCAGCGATAACAAATAATAAATACAGCAAATATAACACAATTTTTCTGGGGTTATGTCCAACATAGGCGAAATTGTGGAAATAGTGCTCCTTTATATAAATGCCCCCAAGATTCATAATCTAACTCTAACACCTAATGGCACTGCAGACATAAACGAACATTAGTCTGACAAATGGTGCATCAAATTAAAGATTTAATGAATGTAGCATTACAATCCTTAAATATGATTGCAAAAGTCATGCAAACAACTTGTTCTGTTTTATGCAAACATTTTGGAATTGAATTGCACTTCGATTGGGATTGCGCCTAAATACTGCCTTTTTTAAAAAATGGATGCGCCTATTTTATTTTTGAAATTGTAAAAATTCTGGGCACTGGGCCTTACTGTTTATTGTTGAAACCCTATTAAATATCAGTTAAGGCCTTTGTGAATATCTTTTCGGAGGGAAAGCAATCTTAGGCTTAGCGGTAAGAACACTATATAAACAACACCCAAGCTGCCCTTGTAGGTTGCGCATTATGAATTATTGTTGACCACATGCCTTTTCTATATTTTCTTCAATCATCGCCCATTTTTGACTTAAAACTCATTTTATGTAGCCTCCGCCACTTTCACTTTTGGAACTAACACCGTACACCCTGTGCAGTAATCTTTTAGTTAAGTTCCAAAGGTACATAGTAGCACCTAAGGTAGCCATTAGAGATGGGCAAACTCACTGAAATCCGTTCTGCATGTCGATTTGTGGATTTTCTTCAAAAAATCCGAAAATAGAAAATCCACACGCGAACCCATTGAAGTCAATGGGAGTTATAAAATATAAAGTTCAGCCAAAAAATTATATTACAAATTAAGGTACAAATAGCAATGGTTACTTACTTTAAATGGCACAGGGACCTGGAAAATGGTCTGGGGAACACATATCACTTCCCAAAATCTTAAAAAAAATACCGTCCAGTACCAGGAGCTATTGCCTTACCTTATGTTCTTCAATCAATGCATGTGGAGCCAGGAATGAAGATAGAAGAAACTTACCTTTCACATGATTCTCTGCAGCAGCACTGAAATTCCCAACCACTTCCTGGTTCTGTTAAACTGTAGCGCACATTATTGCACATGCTCGCTATAGTTAATCAGAACCAGAAAGTGGCCAGGACCTGTCACTGTGACAGCAGAGGATTTAAGTTTGTTTTATCTTCGTTCCTGGCTCCGCATGCAGTGAATGAAGAACGGAAGGTAAAAAATAGCTCCTTAACCTCCCAATCTTCAATCAATGCATTAAAGGAATAGTTCACTTTTGCAGTGAACTATTCCTTTAAGCAGAAATATAGCCAGGTAGTTATTAAAGACACACTTGATTTGTGGTCATTAAAACAATGGTATGTATTTTAAAGATAAATTGTGCTGTGTTTCTATGTGTTAATCTGTTTTTTGTTGAAAACCAAAATGCTTACTAATTAAAATCTAGCTAATCTTTCACATAATTCATTGTCAGCAACATAAAATCTACCCTTGTGGAAAACTGTATTGGGCACTATTGTCCATAGTATTAAGCAGGCTATGCTACCCAATGTTATATCAGGTTGGCATGGGCTTGCCAGAAACAGCACACCAAAAGTTATGTTTAGCACAAGCTTGAAGTATGAAACTTAATGAGGATTGTATTGGGGTATTGGATCCTCACAAGCCGCCACCCCTTACCTAACCGCATTCCCTTAATGCAGTAACTTCCGCAAAGGGTTTACTGCTATATATTTATAAATGGAATATTTGCTCTGTGCAAAAAATAGATTGTGCTAGCATACTTAATGTTTATGTAAGAGACAATGCATTTGCTATTACTTAAATACAATATTATTGATAGGTACAAACCCCAGAGGGTAGAAATTGTTGGATTTTTCAGAGTAATATAGTGCAGCTTAAGTCAAGTTTGTGACTACCAAGTACATTACTGTTCATTGCACTACAAGGAGCAGCTACAAAATGTAGGTGCTTAAAATTCAAATACTGAAACACACACACATATGCACAGGTGTATTTCCTAAACTGTTGACAATCTCCAGGACAAGATTTAATTGTTTTAACTGGACCACTTAACATGTTGCAGTGGCAGTAGTGGAACACAGCACATTAACACTTTAACCATACAGGAGCAGCTTTGAAGTGCTGGGTGTCCTAGCAATCGCTAGAATGTGGGCCCCCTGCCATGCAGTGCTAGTGTACATCTCTGAAGCCCTGCTGAAAAACTCATCTTAACAGCAGTTGTCAAGATGGGAATGATCGTGTGCCTGTGGCCTTCAAGCAGTGCTGACACCCTTTAATAACTTCAAATAAGTCTGAAAATGTGGTTTGGACATTAGAACTGAATAAACCTTATAACCTTCAGAGTAATAAAAATAGTTCTTTTGTTCCTTGGATTGGAATTGGGGTCTCAGCTTGGAGTTCCTTAATATAGACTGCAAAGAGCAGCAGCTGGACTTGCCTAAAGTTGTAACATCTTGTAACGGTAACTGTAGGAAACCAACTGAGGAACAAAAATACACATAAACCGCATACCCATATAACCTTTTCTACAAGTGCATTATGGCTATATCCACACAGGCATCTGCTAAATATTATTACAAGTCAAACAAGACACATATACTGCTGTAAAAAATCAAAATAGTGAAATTGTAGTCATGTATGTGTAAACTTTGCTGTTTCATTCACACACTGTGCGTGCATTTGTGTATTACATCATTAGTATGACCAGGCAGAAAGAAGGTTGCACAGATAAAATGTCCTTCCTGCAAATTTCAATTCAAATCTATCAGGGACTGGTTATATTTCTTATTATTCTATATTCACTAGCCCACACTCTAGCTAGTTACTGAATGGTAAGCCTATTGCATGTAAAATATTTTGTGTGAAATATAGAATCCTTATCCATGGGTCCTGAAGTAGGAGTCTATATTTCCCCAGAAACACTGTGTCACAATAAAAAGTTTGATCTCTTGCTCTTGTGTCTTGCTCTTTGATCTCTTGCTCTTGTGTTTTTGCACATATGTGTTTTTTCTTGAGCTGGGTACACACATATCCAACTTGTTGATTATTATATGACAGATTCCATTGCAATCTGTTGGTAATCTGGGATGAGTCACAGATACAGATTCCTGATGGTCATCAGCACTATTAATAACATTTCTTAAATGGCAAATATATCCTACAAAGCCTCCCATAATAGTACCCAGGGTGAGGTCTTAAAAAAAACTAGGTCCTTACACTTGGGTTTGCTGTAGTTTCCCCAAACAATCGACACTACAGCTTAGTGTTAATTTCAAAATGAGAGCCCCAGATGGTTTTTGAAGCAATATGGGTATGCCAAGTGTATGGAAAGCATAACTCTTTAATATCATGTTTAGGGATCTTTCCTCCTCTCCTTGCATTGCCATTGACACCAATGTGTGCCAAGAACACTGGGTCATCACAGCCTCACCCAACAATGTGTCTAGCCATCTCATCAAATCTTTATCCCTAAGTAGGAACCAGGTAGACCACACACATTGTTCAGCAGTAGCCTAATTATTTTTTGCCAAACCTAGCCAAACACTAGCCACAATTGTTGCATTACACAGTCAATCTGTCAGTAATATGCAACAACTCACCTGATCACCACTCCATATTCTTTATGTAATTAGGTCATTTGGGCAATGATACGCCCCACAATCAATTATTATTGTCTCCCTATATGGTAAAATAGTAATATGATAACTGAGAAATATTTTTTATTTGACAAAAGTAATAATAATCAGCAAATCCCATTGATTGAACAGAATTTGTCTATGGCAAATTTTAGTAACTGTCCAACAGTAAGAAGATGAACATGGTCTCAAAAATGGAAGGAGCGATCAAGAAGCCATTTTGCTGTTAATTATTTTTTCTCAAATGTATTATAACTCTAGGTCCCACTTGCTTCTTGCTTTTGAATAAAGTGAGGATCAAAATCTGCTATAGTTTTATACTTGTTTAGAAAGGAAATATGAATCCACAAAATCCCAGCCGAAAGAAACTTGCATATCAATATGAAAATTGGCCCAGAAATGAGTTTCCTTGCTGGTAATGATCTTTCTGAGTGCAAAGGTAAAAGGATTCTTCAAGATTATCTTCTCCTCCGCTCTTCCATCTACCTTAGAAATCTACAGCACAAATAGCATTTTTAATCTACAGCTTGCAAAATGCTGTCTGCTCACTGGGGACATTATTCCTTATTATGGCCTCAAAAGACAGGCTAGCACTCTGGCTCAACCAGTTTGGTTTATTAGAAAGAAAGATGTATGTTATGTTAGGAGCATTATACGGATGCCCTTGATCACTCATCCCATTTGTTCCATTCAACAGCATCATTATCCTTTAGACTGGTTAATCACATAAAGAACCTAGTCTATCAAAAGCATAAGCAGGAGTAAAGAAAAATATTTCTCTATATATTCTCTGCAAAAAGTAAAATGTAAATTTCTACAATATTTATGCTATGTAGTACTAGTGATGGCCCAGTTCGCGGATCCGAACCCGAATCCGCGGCGGATTTACCTCGTTCGCGAACGGCGGATATCGCGGATTTTCCGCCTTCTGAACTTTTCCGAACCGCGTTGTCGAAAATTTTCGAAATTACGAGGATTTCTCATATTTTAGAAAATACATGGAAAAACATATTTTCTAAAATTTTCAAAATTACGAGGATTTCACTTGTTTTTCGAAAATGCATGAAAATACGTATTTTCGAAAATTTCCGAAATTACAAGGATTTTACATATTTCAGAAAAATGCGGGAAATAAGTATTTTCGAAAATGTTCGAAATTACGAGGATTTCTCGTATTTTCAAGGATTTTTTCATTTTAATGGGTCCGCTCGCGGATTTTGGAATTTTCGAATTTATTCATAGTCCGGATTTTGTGAAGTTCGGACATCTCTATGTAGTACCAGTGTTGTTGAACTTTGGCACTCCAGGTGTTTAGAAACAACAACTCCCAGCAATGCCTTGGGGGAACTTCAGATCTCAGAATCCATTCTGTGTCGGATCCAAGTCGAACCGAACCCGTATCCCATCTATAATCACTGCTATATACTGTGTACACGTACAAGTTTTGTTATCATTAATATTACTCCAAGTGGACTAGTTATGCCTGATATTGATATTAAACTATTCTGTGTTGTTTTTTTTGTTTATATGTTAGAAAGCTGCAACAATGGGCCGATAGGAAATCCACGTGCACTGCATCAGTTTTTTGCAGTGTGGTGGATGATGAATATAATTGTAAAATACTGAGACCATATGGTATTTAAGATTTGCTATTCTGTAATACATTTATAGGTTTATATATTTTTGTAAATGGGCCCTCAAATCCTTTGCAAGAAGAGGGAAGATAACAGATAACATTCCATCCATGGATTGACAGGCAGCAAGGAACTTGGCTATATAAACATCTAATTCAGCATTTCTTTTCATATAGACTTGAAAGACAGAAACGCCATAAGACATTTCCATCAAATATGCAATTTGCACACTCCAAGGCAAGAAATAATGGGAAAGTTTTAGTTAACTCACGTGCTTGGAAGTGTAGTTTATTAAGAGTCACACCTAGGATGAAAGGACTTTAGTACAGTTTGTTGTGTGGTTGTAAAAGTCATAAAAAAGTGTTTTGGTGTTATTTTATGTTCTTGTGGCCTATAAAAACAGTTTGTCATTTTATTTACAATCAGCATATCTAGAAGTCCAGAAACAGGTGCCTACTCCTTATGGAAGAGATTTCACAAAGCTTTTAGTTTTCTAGGGTTTGATAGCTGTGCATGCTGGGATCTGTATGCTGCATTAAAGACTCTTTTTTTTTTATTCTAGAATTAATGCAGATTGACACTAGAGATAAACAAAGCTTTGTTTCAACAGCGCTTCCATTGAACCTACTGTAGTTCAGAAAATCTGATTTGAACCCAATTTAATTGGAATTTTCAATTGCAAATTTTGAATATTCAAGATCATTTCTATAGTAATTTTTGAATATTCAATTGGATATTTTTATTTTTGATAATAACATTTTTAAGAATTGATTTTTCAATTTTTGTTTTCAAAAATGCCCTTGCTGTGTAACCTATGACCAAGCTTTTTGTAGTGCATGCTAAGGTATACTGCAGTGTGTCACTGTGTGCCTCAAAGTTTAGGCAGTGGAAATATGTTCATTAGCATAACATGTCATTTTGTTGTTCACTAAAAATACATACTATTATGAAATTTCAGAGCAGTAAATATAACGTAACTTTATACAACATTGATTATACTTAAATTTGACTTCGGAATACACTGCAAAGTGCATGAAATATGGATAATTACAACCATTTCTCTGCAACATGTAAAGCTATAGCTTCTGTAATTGCTGAAGGGTCACAATTTGTAACATTGTTATTGATTATGCAAGAAATTAAAAAAAGAAATGTGTTTAAATGGTCTTCTAATGTAACCACAGGGAATCGGGGCTGTAAATAGATGTTCCCGCTTAGGAGTTGCTACTTTACAATCACTTTGAGATCACTTTGCCCCAAACCATATTCACAAAAGCTATTTGTGAGTAAAAAAAAACAGTACATTGGCAAACCAATTAGACCCATGTATGGGCATTTTCTATCACAGATGGTAGAAGTTCCTACTAGACAGAATGCGTTGTTGGATCTGGTGATATCTAATAACCCTGGGCTCATTTTGGAGATGAAGGTAATGGGAAGGTTAGGGAATAGTGACCATGATATAGTGTCATTTAATATAGGTTGCAAAAAACAAAACTGCACTGAGTTAACAAAAACTTATAAATTTAGGAAAGCTAATTTTATGTTGTTGTAGGAATCACTCCTGCTCATAGACTGGGGGGATTTGTTCCTAGGCCTAGGGTAGATGTGGGCCACTTTTAAAGGGATATTAAACTATTACATTTCTAAATTTATACCTTTAGGGAACAAGTGTAAAAAATTGTCCTCTCCTGCCTGGCTTAAAGGGCATGTCCACCCCAAAACTATCATTTCCCCCACTACTGGCCCCACTCTGTAGTGCATAAAAATCCTTACGTTACATCCCAGCTCCAAATGGTTCTCTTGTAAAGTTCCCCCAAAGTCCAGAAAACTGTCCACCTGAAGCCTGGCCACCAGGGAAATTGTTTCCGCCTTTGAGATGTCCTCTCAGAGGTTTTTGGCTTGCTCAGAGCATCCCTTCACTCCCTCCCCCCTCTCCCTCTCCCACCCATTTTGTTCTCCCTCCCCCTAGTGTAAATCCCCTTGTAGATATAGTAGGGCTAGTTCCCCCATCCCCAAACACAATATTATCTTTTCCAGAGACTCCCCCGAACTCTACTTACCTTTCCTCTCTCCTCCGGCGTTCTGAACTGCCGGCAGCCGCGTCCGTGATTGGCTTCCTCTCAGTTGCAGTTCTACGCAAGCAGTAGGCCGGGCAGTGCGGCGGAGGAGAGAGGGAAGGTAAGTAACGATCGGGGGAGTCTCTGAAAAGATAATATAGCGGTTGGGGTTGGGGAACTAGCCCTACTATATATTTTTTTAAAAAATCAATATTAAAAAGATGACGACTGAGAATGTGAGACCATTAAATAATGGGGCTGAGATGGTTATAGAGGATGCCGAGAAGGCTAATGTGCTAAACCATTTTTTTCCCTGTATATTCACTTTACAGAATCCTAATCTTTATAGTAGGGACTGTAATAATATGAAGGGTATAAATGAGGAATATTTACTCTGGCTGACAGAGGATATGGTGCGGAAACAATTAAACAAATTTAACATCAATAAAGCCCCAGGACCGGATGGAATACATCCTCGGATCTTAAGAGAGCTTAGTTCAGTTTTATCTAGACCACTTTTTCTTATCTTTTCAGATTCACTTTTGTCTGGTGATGTGCCGCCGGATTGGAAAAAATGCAATGTAATGCAATTACTCAAAAAAAGTAGTTGTTCCCAACCTGGTAACTATAGACCTTTAAGCCTAACATCAGTGGTGGGGAAGGTGATGGAAACTTTGTTACGGGATCATATACTTGACTTTGTCTCCAGAACTGATCTTATTAGTAGTAGTCAGCATGGATTTATGAGAAATAGATCATGCCAGACAAATTTAATTGGTTTCTATGAGGAAGTGAGTAAGAATTTAGATTCAGGCACAGCAGTGGATGTAGTATACTTGGATTTTGTGAAAGCTTTTAATACTGTGCCACATAGGCGACTAATGTGTAAACTGAGGACTGTTGGCCTAGAAGAAAACATTTGTTCATGGATAGAGAATTAGTTATTTGTTCGCAAACAGAGAGTGGTGGTAAATGGGGCTACATCTATTTGAGCTAAAATTCTAAGATGAGTGCCTCAGGGCCACTTATTTTTAATCTGTTTATAAATGACTTAGAAGGGGGCATTAAGAGCAAGGTTTCAGTGTTTTCTGATGACACTAAACTATGCAGAGCTTTGGAAACTTCAAATGATGTGGAAAGTGCTGCAAACTGACCTAGATAGATTATCAAAATGGCTAGCAGTATGGCAGATGGGATTCAATGTTGATAAATGTAAGGTGATGCATGTAGGGTTTAACAATTCTTGTGCCACCTACACTATAAATAACTCTGTTGAGTGAATATCGACTGGAAAAAGATTTGGGGGTTCTGGTAGATAACAGACTTAGCTGTAGCAAACAATTCCATGAATCAAAGGGTAGAGCTAGCAAGATATTGTCTTGTATAAGAAAAACATTATACTCCCTTTTTACAAGGCACGGGTAAGGCCTCATTTGGAATATGCAGTGCAGTTTTGGAAGTTTTTCCCATATACAAAAGGGACATCTTGGAAATGGAAGCAGTTCAGAGAAGGGCAACTAAAATAATAAAGGGAATGGAGAGGCTTGACTATGCAGGCAGATTAGACAAGTTAGGGCTGTTTACATTAGAGAAGCAATGTTTGCGTGGGGATATGATCACTTTATACAAATATATTAATGGGCCATACAATAAACTCTCTGGTGCATTATTCACTAATAGGTCATATCAGAGGACACATGGACATCCTTTAAGATTAGAAGAAAAGTTTCATCTTCAGTGAAACTGTGGAACTGTCTTCCAGCAGATGTGGTAATGGCAAGTTCATTGAATAGCATTGAATAGATAAGTTTCTAAAACTAAAAAATATTAAGAATTACTGGTATTAATACATATACTGAATTCTGGTTGATCCAGGGATACTTTTCAATTGCTATTTGGCTTCAGGAAATAATTTTTCCACCTTTTCTAGCTGTTTTTTTTTTTTTTTTTGCCTTCCTCTGGATAAACTGTTAGGTAGGGTTAAAAATGAGGGTGAAAAGGTTGGACTTGATGGACATATGTCTTTATTCAACCTCAATTACTGTGTTACTATGTTTAAAAGGGTGTCTGAACACATAAATTCCACTAGTAGAGGTGAACTTGATATTGTTATTTCCATGCATTTGATAAGTGAACATAAAACGAAACTTAATATATCCTTTCAGATAAGAGATAAGGTAACCAAGAAAAGAACAATTAAGCCTTGAAGTTTAATGGGAACTTGATCGGACTTGCTTTTTTGCTATTTCAGCAAAGGGTTACCCCAACCTCATGGATGGACGGAGGTTGTGCAGAGGGCTCTTGTTTGGGTAATATCTGCACTTGTTCACAGCTTGCTCTTGCTGCTATACTAACTTTACGCCTTTTACGCTTTTTATGCTATATTTATATGTGCCACCTGCCAGCTGCCATACTTCCAGGACACTTAGAGTTATTCATACCCCCATATGTCCCCGCCCAGGTGTGTGCAGTTTAGTCTATTTTTACCAAAGATTGTAGGGGTTTATCACGTGTTGTTGTGGCCCCGGATATAGTAGGGGATATTTATTTCCTTATTTATGCCATTTGAGTGCCTCTCTATACCTTTGTAGAGTCTACTGGTTTTACCTAGGGTTCGTGGTTTTACCCGATCCAGGTTTAGTCCGATTAGTTTCCTTTTTACCCACAGCACCTTCACGTATTTCGTGAGTTGGCTTACAAGGTTTGCAAGCTAAAACTACCTTTTTCTACCATTAATGGGAAGTTGATGCCTGCCTGTCCTTCGTATTGTTTTCTGGATGTTTGGTTTTGGAAGCAACCAAGATCTTTGGGTGTTAGAGCTCAGTTCCAGGCGGCTGTATTGCAAGCACAAGTGAGCTCCCAGGTGGACACGCTTTTCCTTTTATATATTCACAATAGGCTTTGAAACTGATAATATGGGGTTTTGACATGAAATAATTAGGTCAGGTCACCAGCAGGTATTAAATAAATGGTGAAATTTGGTGCAAAGTTGGCACAATCAAAGAGCAAATTATTTAAAAGAGAAATGCATTGCAATTGACTGCAAACAGCAAAATAACAAATTTAATGCAAAACTCATACAGACCCCCATAAAATTATCAACAGCCCATTCCAATTCAATATTACACTAGGCAGTGTACCTTTCTTACTGATTTGGGCAATGTCACCCTTTACTGAATCACTCCCAAAGTCTCTAAATATGTGATATTTGACATCCCTAAATTCTTTGGCAGTACTGGGCAGTATTTGATTAAGGACCGGTAGGTCTGAAACGCGTCAGGCGTATTATCAATAAAGCTGTGATTTCATTCATTCATGTTGTATCCGGAGTTTTCTTGTACTGTTCCTGTTTGATGCAGTGCCGTTTCTTCTTTTGTTGTATCACTGGGCAGTATTTATACAGAATTGTAATAGATGCTATCTAGAAATATTTTCTGCACAAATAAAAATATCCCCATTAACTGACATTCTGATAAAAAAAAGGTAGACTATTAATATTCTAATACGATGTGTAGAAATCCCTTGTCCCAAATCAATTAGGGCAGTAGAGAAGTATCACATTCCAGAAGGAAGCAGGTGGCAGAGAAATTTCATAATTAAATTATTACTGTCATAAAAAACGTTTTTCTCCCACAAAACCTTCTCTTGAACATAAAGGAAGAAAGTTTTAGGGTGAAAGAAATAAAGCAGAGCTACGGTAAACAAACATTACCAACCACAAGACAGAACTGATTCACGCTGATTTAATAACACTGGGACACTGCTAGTGTGCAAATCATGCTTTGTCAGAAGCAATAAGGGCTATTGTACTAGCCAAGGTTTTCCATCTATATCATGTCTAAGGGAAGTGGCATAACTAGAAATCACTGTGCCCCCCAGCAAAACTATCGTGGAGCCCTTTAACTGCTCAATCTACAGTGGTTTTCTGGGACGAGGCTGTATTTGCAACAGAAAATGCTTGTGTAACAAATTAAATTGGAAGTTCAGTGCAAATACATGTGGTTTTAAGGGACCCCCCTCCCAGCATTTCCCCCATCCCAATTTACTTAATCTGCCCATTCAGCATTTTGTCTGCGCATAAATAAATGCTTCAAAAATACTGACTTCCTGTTTGTATGACCCCCCTAATAGTGTCTGATATGGTCTTGCCTTTAACCCAGTGCCGGGACTAGGTAAAAAACGGAACAGTCGCCGGAACCGGAACAGAAAATGAACAGCGCCACCTATCGTAAGACATTAAAATTACACCACATTATTATAGATGCCAGAATAAGGTTTTACACCCTTTTAGATCTGTTCTGGCCGCCGGAACGGGGGTCTGGACCCCTTTTGGCTGCTTTCTGGCTGCCGGAACGGGGGTGTGGACCCCTTTGGCTCTGTTCTGGCCGCCAGAACGGGGATCTGGATGGTTTTGGCTATGTTCTAGTTGCCAGAACGGGGGTCTGGACTCCTTTGGCTCTGTTCTGGCTGCCAGAACGGGGGTCTGGACCCCTTTGGCTATGTTCTGGCCACCGGAATGGGGGTCTGGATGTTTTGGGTTCTTTCTGGCTGCCGGAACGGGGGTGTGGACCCCTTTGGCTCTGTTCTGGCCACCAGAACGGGGGTCTGGATGGTTTTGGCTATGTTCTAGCTGCCGGAACGGGGGTCTGGATTAGTGGTGGTCTCTGTCCCAGCCGCATATATATCCAATACTGTATACATCAGGTTTTCTATGAAGAATTCACTTCCTTGTACATCCTTTTGCTGTTGGAGAATGTGACACACAATACTAACACAGAACCCACCATTCTACAAACTGCAAGTTCATAGATATACAGGAAACTTCACATATGTTATCAGAGGGTTGGTGTAGCTACCAGAATCACTAAACTTATTGTGGGCATTCTTGGGCATATTTAAAAAGACGGCCAAAATAAATCATATTTTATCAAATGCTTTTGACTGGTTGACTGGACCAAATTATTCTTGTTTGGCGCAAACAAATGACAGCCAGAATTTCAGATCAAGATTACAACCACGTCCTAATTAAACAACATTGGTCGACTGTGGCAAAAATTAGTTCCTATATTTCAATCACAGGGCATAAATATGGGAACATGTGTACACAGCCTTATTGGGTATAAAATGAAGACAAATCCCAAGTCTACTTTCATACCACTCTCCTCACTATATATATCTCTCTGTCTCTTCTTTCTACCTCTTTTCACTGCTCCCATGCACTACTATATCAGCTACTTAAGGTGTGTACACACGGTACAGACTTTTAAAAGATGACTGGATCGGCAAGATTCTGTAGTAATTTTTCAAAGATCTGGATATACACAGTCCAGAGTGTTCTTCCTATGTATAGCAAATGCAAAGCATGGGGAGAACTTATGGAAAAGGGGTGGAGATAGTAGCGTGCCTAAGTCACTCCCCCTTTTAATGATTATCTTATAGAAAACTGACTATTAAAGGGCATCTATACAGATAAAAATTGTGTTTTTGAATTGCTGATTACTGGAAACTATGGGGGAGATGTAATGTTGTGCTTTCAGGGGTTAAATGGAGTTAACCTAATGCTTGCCGATGTTATATCAGGTTCAAATGGGGTTAACTCCCTTTTTCAGGGGCCTGCGGCGTTTCCTCTTAACAGCACAGGCGCCCAATGCAAAACAAAAACGTTTGTGTTTGCGCTACCTTGTAGTCTTCCTGAATATGTCCCCTATTTCTTTAGATAGCTTTAGAAACATCTTACGTTTCAGCTGCAAAGTGCCTTATTTCAGAACTGAGCTGACAAAGGCTGGGTTTTGAACTGGAGGGCTGTCTGACACTGGTTTGTGAACTGAAGGGTTGACAAACACTGTTTTTTAAATTAGAGGGCTGACCAACACTGGGTTTAGAACTGGAGGACTAACTTACAGGCTAATGAACTGGAGGGCTGACTGTAAAGCTGTTTTTTGAAATAGAGGGTTGACAAACACTGGATTTTGGACTGGAGGGCTGACTGACACTGGTTTGTAAACTGGAGGGCTGACTGACACTGGTTTGTGAACTGGAGGGCTGGCATACTGTTTTTTGACTTGGAGGGCTGACAAACACTGGATTTAGAACCAGAGGACTGATTTACACAGAATAATGAACTTAAGGGTTGACTGTAAACCTGGTTTGTGAACTGGAGGGTTGACATACTGTTTCTTGACTCGAAGGGGTGACAAACACTGGATTTAGAACTGGAGGACTGATTTACACAGAATAATGAACTGGAGGGCTGACTGTAAAGCTGGTTTGTGAACTGGAGGGCTGGCAAAGACTGTTTTTTTAACCAGATGATTGACCGACACTGCTAATGAACTGGAGGGCACTGGCTAATAAATAAACTGAGGGCTCCTTTTCACACTTGTCAGTGGAAGGGATGAGCAATGAGTCCAAGAGCTGGTAACACTGGTTATTTTCATTTATATTCCTGAAACCCTCATACAATGCTTTCAGCTTCCGTTTATCCGAGCACATGCAATCCCCATTTTTTTGCAGAATCACATGCGCTCTGATTGCGAATCATCAGGCAATCCCAATCATGAGCGCACGGTAACGCGCACGCAATCACAAGTTTGGGAGAACAGTGCGGTGTGCCCTCAGCCCAAGTCTAAAAGTCTGATCAGGACTTTGAAGGAAGCTGAAGGCAATGTATGGGGGGGGGGAGTCATAAATACATAATAGCAGCTAACCCACCCCTCTCCCAAACAGCACATAGATCAACAGAGCAAGTGTCTCCCAAAGTGCAGTGTAGCTGTGCTCAGGCTCTGTAAACTTTTTAAAAAAACGGACTAACATAGCTCTAAAGATAGCAGTGCTCCAGCTCCATGGCTCCGCCTCCCCCCAAACACCTTGTAGCAAGTGAGATCAAAAGGAAATGTGTGCAGAGGGGAGGAGTAACCAGTGAAGGGAGGGGGAGGAGTAACCAGTGAAGGGAGGGGGAGGAGTTATAGCTGCATTCTGCCTGAGTAATGTAAGTCAAGCCTCCCTCTACCATTTAACGTGACAGTACATTACATATAATGGACATTACGGACAGACCCTATTTTAGGCACATTTTCATGGACTGTCTGTAAATTTACCCTGGGGTATACACATGTTAGAATGTTGGACAACTGGGACATTCCTAGCATGTGCAAAGTAATGATAGAATGTTCTATCACCTCATTAGCTTTGATGAGGAAGCAGTCAATGAAATCCCGGGGTGAATCTACATCCAGTGTCCTTCTGTGAGACTCAATCTGCTCACGGAAAAAAGATGTCAGCAACTCATTATTTTGGAATATCTTCTGATGAGGGCCTGGAAGATTCCTCATTATCCTGGGAAATGCAGAGTATGTCTGTGGGAAGAACATGGAGAATTACATCTATTGACTTTGTTAACAAGATATATACATCTCACAATTAATTGTCAGATGTGTTTCTCCTCACACTCTGGTGTAAGGCTGGGTACACACGAAGGGACTATTTGTCTGACGGTCGCGGCAAATTCAGCCGTGGCCGAAAGTGCGAAGGATTGATTGTCCGGTTCCATAGGGAACCAGACGATCGATCGGAATTTACCGACATGTCCGATTGTCCAATCTGGACGAACGATCGAATCGGACGGTCGTCCGTAAATATCTGCTGGTGTGTACCCAGCCTAATAGACTCACTGGTGCTGTATCTTCCAAACTGTTAACCACAGGAATCCTCGATCATTCAAAAAAAATAGAGAGGAACACACGTGTTTATACTTTTATTGTGAAATTGTACGTGCACAATGTTTCAACGTTTTCCCCTTCCTCAGGTGCATTCCTTAAACGTTGTGCATGTGCAACAGCTCACACTTAACATTATGTCAATTCAATGGTCCCTAGTGCCACAGAGTCTTGACTGATAAACTGCCATCTTCCCAATGTGTTTTTAGCTGCATAGTGCATTGCTGTCTTCATAATGGCCTCTCACATCCTTACTGCCTTGCAGAAAAACTTATGGCATTTGTAAACAGGAGATTGGTATTTGCCAGAATGACTGTCATGCGGCACCAGAAACTCCATTGGACAAATGACTTTGAAAAACAGTGCAAAAAGGGGCATAATTATAATGGTTTATTATTTGCCATTTTCTCTGTATTTTCACCAATTTCTGTAACAATAATAATGTATAACCCATTTGAGGGTTACCAAAACTGACAGCTACATTTGAGGGTTACCGAAATTGACCACTACATACGAGGGTTACCGAACTATACATTCAAGGGTTACCAAAATCGACCGCTACATTCAAGGATTACCCAACGATACATTTGAGTGTTAAAATCGAAGGCTACATTTGAGGGTTACTGAAAACGGACGCTACATTTGAGGGTTACTGAACGATGCATTTGAGGGTTACCAAAATTTTCCGCTACATTTGAGGGTTACCGAACGATAAATTTGAGGTTTACCAAAATTGGCCGCTATATTCGAGGGTTACCGAATAATACATTTGAGAGTTACCAAAATTGGGCACTATATTCGAGGGCTACTGAAATCTAAGGCTACATTCAAAGGGTTACCGAAATCGACCACTACATTAGAGGGTTACTGAAATCGGCCGCTATTTTCGAGGGTTGCCGAAATCGGACGCTATATTCGAGGGTTGCCAAAATCGGCCGATACATTCGAGGGTTACCAAAATCGACTGCTACATTCAAGGATTGATCAACGATACATTTGAGTGTTACCAAAATCGAAGGCTACATTTGAGGGTTACTGAAAACGACCGCTACATTTGAGGGTTACCAAAATCGACCGCTGCATTCCAGGGTTACCGAATGATACATTTGAGGGTTACCGAAATCGATCAATACATTCGAGGGACACCAAAATCAACCGCTACATTTGAGGGTTACTGATGATACATTCGAGGGTTACCAAAATCAAAGGCTACATTCAAGGGTTAGCGAAATCGAACTTTAGATTTGAGGATTACCAAAATCGAACGTTACATTCAAGGGTTGCCGAAATTGAACGTTTCATTCATGTGTTACCAATTCGAGAATTAGTTTGATTTTGTCCAAACTCATAAAGTTCGGCCTGAACTCGGGTTCGGGTCCATTACTAATGAAAATGCACATCCAAAGACAAGCAAAGATAAGCCCTAATGACTACTACATGTAGAAGGAATATTTATTAGGTTACGAGACAAAGATTGACCCACCAGACTGGACAGATACTTGTCTATCATATTCATAGTAATTAATCAATTAACAAACCAACCCACCACTCCTAATGGAGATCTGATAAAACCAACCAAGCTGAAGGTGATTTTTAGATACAGGAGGAACTGTTGGTCTTCATAATCCCATCGTCTGCCAAACACAACCAGATTGAGGATGTTGTTTACCGATCGTCCAAGAAGTTCCAGAGGATCGAATGGTTCACCTGTGAATACAGGGTTAAAAGGAAACCTAACAAACTGTTATTGTAACTGTCTAGGCTAGGGCTCAATCATCCTTATCCCAGATGAATTAAACAATGTTCACTGCTCTCCCCACCCTCCATCAAATACAAAATTAACTGGTATGGCCCCGTAAATCCCGTTAGAGAGACGTCAGTTACTGCACGAGTATAGTGTCCCTTTAAAGTCACATTAACCCTTTGTAGGTGTGACTTTGAGAAGGGTTTTTTTCAATAGCAGCTCTTATTAAAGTCCCTGAAGTGAACAGCTTATCTGTATTAGAAACCCAGACCCTGGGCTGTGTAGATACCCAGAATAGCCATGTAACATGTTATTTTTCATTGTTGACAGGTTAGTCAATCCCACGTTTACAGGGAGGTAATCCCACGTTTGTGGTTTACATTACAGTTGGTCAGGAAAGACGTAAATTTTTTATCTGTCAGTATCGTCTACCTTTACTTTAAAGTACAGTGAGCCAATACTATTGGCCAGTGTATAGATACATGGCTGACCGGTCCCTAAACCACATATTTGTGATTGGTCGGGTCAATGTGTGCATTTCCCATCACAATGTGCCGACAGATACCAATGTGATCTTTTAGCACATTGCATTAGAAATCCCATGTGTATGGCCACATTAAGTAAGAACAATGACTCATAAAAAAAGGGTATTTGTGTAGTAGCACACTGTAGTTTTCAATATTCCTCCTCCCCCTCTTAAACCATTCCAGTTTTTCTGACTTTCTGTTAAGTTCAGCATGCTCAGTAACCATCAGTCATTCACTAGGAGCGCGGAATTTCCCACCATGCAGTTTACACTCAAATCCTCTTGGCTTAATTGTCATCCTGCCAACTTTTTACAGTGAAATGGCACACAGCAGAAGAATTTATAATAAAAGAGCAGTTGAATGACAGCTAAATATTACAGATTGTAGTAATAGTTGTGTCTGTATCTAGATTCTTTTCATTTGGAACCAGAACTTCCAGTGACACCAAACCTATTCTATATATTGTAGACTTTTGTGTTCCACTAGACAACTTGACCGTTTTCCAGCAGTGCATTAGCCAATTGTAGGCTAATTGCCCCAACCAATCACATCTTATTTAACATTTGAAAGCTAAAATCTGATTGGTTGGGGCTAAATTAGCACCATTTTTAACAAACTTTTATTGAATCTCCCTGTTGAATCTCCCTGTCTTTCAGCCAGTCCACCCAACATGGTAACACACATTCCTTCTTCTGTGGCCAAATTATTATAACACCTGAAATATTTGATTGGCTTTTCTAAGTACTAACCATGTCAATTTTTAGATATTCTGTATAAAAATCTAACATTTGGTAGTTTTCAGTTAGTCAATATAAATCCTCTTTAAAGGACCACTAAAGCAAAAAAACATCATTTCTTCTCCATCATTCTATAATTTTATGGAAGATAGGAACAAGCTTTTGCTAGCATCTCTCAGCCACCCCACTCCCCTGCCTGACTGTGATGGAAAATATTTTTACAGGGGACCCTGAACTGTAACAGGAATTTTGTTAGACAGAGAGCTGCTAGCAATACTTTAGGCTGGGTACACACCAGCCAATAGTTTTGGCCGACCGTCCGATTCACGGCACTTTCCGTAGACTGACCTAAATTATTGGCTTGGGTGGGCGGCTGCGACCGACATCGATAGTTTGTTCGTCTGGATCGGACAAACGAACGATCGGGCATGTCAGAAAATTCCGACTGATCATGCGGTTCCCTATGGGAATGCTAGTAGTGAGCGCTCGGATTGCTTTTAACTTAATGCAAACATGGGGGGAGAGGTAGGATTACTTTTGTTCCTACCCTCTATAGAATTATAGAACCAGGGGATGAAACGTCTTTTCTTCTCCTTAGTGTTCCTTTAGAGCTCATCTCTTTCGTTCTCCATCTAGACCTCACCACCAGTCTCCTTTATCGCCTGTATAAGGTGCAGAGCCTCTTCTTGTATCCTCTCTTCCATTGATCGTTTCCCCATCCCAAAGTTTCTCAATGTAGTCACAGAGAATCGGCGCATCTCCTTCCAGCGGGGACCATTGTTTACAACTATACCTAAAAATGTAAAAGAGAAATGACCACAAGGGAGCAACGCTGTGGCACACCCACACAATCACAGGTCCCCCCATTGGATGCACACCCAAAATGCACACCTCCTTATCCGATTTCCCTTCACTACTAGTATTTTTTTAGTGCTCTATGGAAGCCCTGAATATGATTCAAAAGGTATGAAAGGTAACAACCTGTCCTCAAGGGAATATAGGGCTATACAAGAACTACATGAATTACGCAAAGTGGTGATTAAGGAATTGGACAGGGGGTAATATAGTGCATTGGGCAGTAGACCTTTATGTACACAAAGTTACTAAGCAGTTGAGTTACAAAGAAGATTACAAAAAACTTTCCTCTTACCCCACAGAATGTTTACAATGTCGACTTCCATTTCATATCATATGGAATATTATATCATACCATATCCTCGAGAATGCTAGAGTGAATATGATCATTACAGATGCTAAGCTTGAACTTTTTAAAGTGAACAATCCAATTATGCCAACCCCATCAGGCTCATTTACCCAGAGCTGATATCGCTCTGGGTAAATGCTGCTTTTGCTATTCAATATCGCGATTGCCAACCGGGATTTACCCACTGCAGGATTTTAACGCCAGATATTGAATTCCGCGCGTCAGATGTGCGGGTGATTTTTGCATAACCTCCAACGCTAATATGGAGTTAAAGTTGCGCTAACTGGTAGTTTGTCCTTGCCCATAATTTTTTCCTGTTTGATAATAACTACTACTTACAGATCAGGGGAACTGCTATGGGTGCCAAGTGCACACCCTCATACGCCAACCTGTTCCAAGGTTGGTGGGAGAGGGAGGTAGCTCTTAATACCCCGGGTATCTGACTAACTACAGTACATTGATCTGTGGATAAGCTATATAGATGCATATTCATCTTGTGGCATGGCCCCAGTGACGTTTTGTATGAGTATGTTACATTTTTAAACTCCAGCATCTTCCTTACGCACAAGGATCCTCTTATGAGTTCCTAGATGTGACAGTGGAAAAAGGGAAGGACGTTTATTTACTAAACTATACCACAAGCCCACTGCCACCAACTCACTGCTCCACTTCAAGAGCTCTCACCCGGAACTTCTATAGAGACGGATACCAAAAGGTCAATTTATGAGAGTGCACAGAAAGTGTACTGACAGCAGAGACTTTGAGGAGGCAGTAGGAGATTTGGAAAGAAGATTCCTTGTACGAGGATATGCTAAATCACTTATCAAATCCACAGAAAGCGGATGAGAGGAGATGTGGATCAGGACAACCTTTTACAACAGAGGTATAGACCATGCGATAACAAGATCAGGAATATCCCCTCTTTTAAAACAATTTTTAAAAAATGGGGAAAGATCAGAGAACTGTTAACAGCATATTGGCCTATCTTAACCAGTGACCCTTCTTTTACAGATTTGGTATCTGATAGACCGTTTTTGGCTGCTAAACGATCATACCTCCCAACATTTTAAAAAGCCAAAGAGGGACACATGGGGTGAAGAGATGCAGTGCGCAAGGAAAATTTTTGTTCAAACCCATTTTAAAGACCATTATTCACAATTTACATTGTTGCCTGCAATATTTTCAAGTGCATGGTGTGTGACGAACAGGAGTGCAATGTAAAACCCCATAGACAATGTCTGAAATTGCACTCCTAATTTTCAATTATTTCACCTTATTGTCGTGGTCCAGCAGTATGGCAGCTCCCACATTGTTTCCGTCATGGGTAATCACAGGGTTAAATTCATGTTCAGTTATTAGAATTATTTCATGTTTTCATAAATATCCTCAGTTTTTCCAGTAATTAATTATGCATTTATATATACCTGAAATAATATGACAGCCCGAACCAAACTTGGGATATTATCCTTCCTAGGCCTACGATCCCCAAGATTTGTCATATTTGGTCTCATTCTGTTGGGTAAAATTAGTTATGGACCATCATACTATTATTTTGAATGTGACCTGTATGGTTCTCAGATTATGGACTAGAGGGGAATTGGAGATTTAAACTTCCCCCCAAAATTAGGAACCAACCTTCAGGGGCAGAACCAAGTCCGCCCCCTCTAGTGACCAGACCGCTCCCATTTTCTGGCAAAGGATAAAATTAGGAGCCAGGTCTCAGCTCAGGAGTTCGTCATAACATCTTCAATAACATCTAGCCAACAAGACGGACCGTATTGGCTTACAGCAGGAAATATTATTTGGACTTTTCCCATATCTGGATTAACAAGTTCTGGACTCAGCTCATGGACTTTTCAGATGCCAATTATCTTTAAGTATTCATTCTTTATCCATTTCTTACTCTCACCTGTGTGTTACCGCTTTTATGTTCAGTGATTTACTTTAGTTTTTCTTTATATTTTTTATGCACTATTTTTGTCAACTTTTAATAAATGATATAAAATCATTTATAGGCTATTGTCCTTTTCTAAGTATATCCCAAAACGAACCTTCAAAGTACGCTACTATAGAGAAGCATTGTTTAGGTATATATTTATACTGTATAACTGTGTATAGAATATTAAGGGTGAATAACCAATTTTCTTACAGGTTGTTAGAAGTAGGGGCGCTGATATCCCCATAGATATAGGTAACAGGTCATTCCGCTGTTTTTATCAGAATGTGGTGGCAGTAGAGTATATTGATATTAATTAATATTAATTGTGTAGTATATCGTTTGTCCACAAACCCCACCGGGTCCGATCTGTTCCATCCGCCTGTTGGTTGCAAGGAGTGTGTTTTCCGGTAGTGGATAGGTGGCTGGGCGTCGCGGCCCGGAAGGTTTGTGACAGTGTGGACTATTCCATTTTTTTATTAATTGAAGAACGGGAGGTAACTCTTACCTCCCGTTCTTCAATTAATGTAACAGGAGCCAGGAACAAAGATAGAAAACTTGCGACCCACCATTGGCTCCTGCTACATTAATTGAAGAACGGGAGGTAAGACATAGTTCCTTTACCTATCCTTTAAGATTCGAGAAAAAAAACTAATAAACTGGAGGGCTGACTAACATTGGCTAATGAACTGGAGGGCTGAATAACACTGTCTAATGAACTGGAGGGCTGAATAACACTGTCTAATGAACTGGAGGGCTGAATAACACTTTCTAATGAACTGGAGGGCTGAATAACACTGTCTAATGAACTGGAGGACTGACTAACACTGGCTAAAGAACTGGAGGGCTGAATAACACTGGCTAATGAACTGGAGAGCTGAACAACACTGGCTAATGAACTAGAGGGCTGATCACCCTGGCTAATGAACTGGAAGGCTGCAAAAACTAATGAATAAACTGGAGGGCTGGCAACACTGGCTAATGAACTGTAGGGCTGACTAACACTGGCTATTGAACTGGGGGACTGACTAATACTGGCTAATAAACTGGGGGCGGACACACTGTCTAATGAATTGGTGGGCTGACTATGATGAACTGGAGGGATGAATAACACTGTCTAATGAATTGTAGGGCTGACTAAATCTGTCTAATGAACTGGAGGGCTGACTAAAACTAGATAATGAACTGGAGGGCTGACTACACTGGCTACTAAACTAGAGGGCTGAATACACTGGCTAATGAACTGGAGGGCTGAATACTCTGTAATGAACTGGAGGGCTGAGCAACACTGGGTAATGAAATTGTGGGCTGACTACACTATGTAATGAATTGGAGGGCTGAGTAACACTCGGTAATGAACTTAGCACATACACATGCTCTTAAACACAGTGACTGCTAAACTTTCTCTTGGGGGTCTGCTGGGGTCAAACATTGGAACTTCAGATGTTTTGGAAACTACAACTCCAAGCATGCCCTGTTATCAGAATGCAATCAATGCATGCTGGGAGTTGTAGTTTCTTATTAGCCAACACTGCTATATAGGTACTGGCACCAGCAGCCCCCCAAGAGCAAATTAAGCAGTTACTGTCAGTAACTGTAAACAGCAATAAGACAGAGGGTAAACCCAGGCATCCCACCCCTTTCGGGAGTCGCAGGAACTCCCCCGGATTTTGGGATGGTCTCCCGCACTCCCACAAGACCACCCCAAACTCCCATGACCCAAACCTACCTGTCATCTCCACCTCCGGAACGCTTTCTTTCCCTCATCACGCCTCTTCTGTGACTTAATTTAAGTCATGCTCCCCCTAGCCATGCCTCTTCTGTGATGTAAATTATGTCATGCACAGTGGCCCACCCCCATCTCCGCCCCTTTGTGATGTCATTGAGGTCTCTTCAGTCCCCCCACCCCCTTCTCCCCACCCTGTCTGGAAGCCAGATTCAGCAGGGTGGCAGAGGCATATTTAGGGTGGGATTTCTGGTGCCTGGAATCCTCCCTTTCTGCCTTCTCAGTGCAGTCTGCTGTTCTATCTCTCCTGGTGTCCATAGACTGTTAGACTGTTACATAGACTGTTAAATTGCTAATTGAGCTGTGAGTGAGAAGCAGCATTTGTATGTTTCAAAAATGTATCCAGCCTGCCCTGTGTGTGACAGCAGCATAGAGATCTGTATCAACACTAACCCTGCAGCTGCCTGAGGTGATTGGTGAGACTAACAGGGTTATTCAATAAAAGTTCTTATCGTTTAAAATGGTGCAAATTTTGCCCCAACCAATCAGATCTTAGCTTTCAAATGTTAAATAAGATCTGATTGGTTGGGGCAAAATAAGCACCATTTTAAACAATAAGAACTTTTATTGAATCTCCCTGTAAGTTTATATACAGTATTAACTACGTCTACACCACTGTGATGGTGCTTAGTGAGCAAGAATAGGGACATTAAGAAATACTGTAGGTGGTTGTATAGCTGACTATCAACATTATATTATGTATATTACACACACACAGGAATAATTGTTCCATATATTCTTTATACAGAATCATCGTTCAATGTGCCCACACATGGTCCAATGTTATCAGCTCCCTCTACTGTAGTAAAGGGAACTGGTAATGGAAATTGTCCATCTTGCCCGATAGGTCCCAATACTGACAATATTCAGCAATTTCTGTAAGATCCACACTAATGATAATGTAATGTAAATGTGGATTTATCAGTAAAACAGAACGTTAGGCTGGGTGCACACGGACAAAATTTCTGTCCCAACCATTCGCCGCTATAGAGTGGTCAGCCACAGCAAATGTCTCCTATGGACCACAGCGTTCATCGCCACCGCTGAATCACCTAAGATTTTTAGGCCCGACTGACCGATACACGGAAATATGTTTGTTGGCCCCGAAAATATGTTTGTGTGTACCCAGCCTTAATGAATTAATGAATATACTTCATAACAAAAGTAAAGGGAATATCTGTATTGGCTAACTGTGATGATAATCATGGCAATTAGAGAATATATATATTATTATATGATCCATATATAATAGATCACATGAATGTATTCAGCCCCCCTTCCCCATACACATGGACTCTCACAAGCAGAAATGGGATCAGTATAACTTATAGTTACTCCCTCCTGCTCTCTATCGAGATCACAGCACAGAAGAGCTCCAAGCACAGGCTAGGGGTGCAGACACAATCCAGGAAGCACATGCTCCCTTTCTCTTCTCCATCTAAAAACTGATTTCAGGGGGGAAAAAAGTTGTTTGAGGGCCCCTGGCAAGTCCGGGCAAATAATGAATTTACTTTTGGTGTGCCCTCATAATTCCATTTTCTGTGATCTTTTCATGTGTTTTTAGTACAGTTTAAACAAAGCCAAGTTGTGGAATCTTACCAAATCCTTTGGTCAGTCTTATTTGCAGAGGAAGTAATGCGCGAGCACCAAACTGCTGCGAGTGGTCGATTAAAGCTTCTTTCAGCACTTCATACCCACAGAGAACTACAGCTGGGGTGGAACCCAACCATACAGTGAACACTGGGCCATACTGTTTAAAGAGCTAAAAAGGAAGAAGTTACCACGTCAGTAGAAAATGTAAAGTTACAGCCAGCCAATCAGCTGATAGAACCAACATGTGCGCTGCAGAGTGTTAGCTCTAATGCACACAGGGAGGTTAGAATAAGTTACCCTACCAAATGCTAATAAGAGGTCAGCACCTCCTGTGATTTTGTAACAGTGTCAGGATGTCACACCTATGGTATTCAGGTGGTGCTATGAGAAAAACGAAATACCTGAAAAGCTTATTTAGGAGCCGATGACACAGACGTCATCTCACGTAAAATAAAGAAACTCAATCAGCACTGCATCAGTTAATCAACACTAATCCCCCATGCTAGTTACACATGTACAATAATCACACAACCAGGAATACCAAAACTCATGTTGTATTTACATATCACAAAACACTCACATTACACAATAAACATATTCCCCATAAAACAACCTACAGTCACCCATATGGTCGGTAGCAGGAGTGGGTTAAAAGTCTATCCAATATCCAAGTCTCAATTTTCCAAACACAAGGTAACAATGTATCCAACTCCACAGTAGAGCACATATCCTTCCCAAATAGATGAAACAGTATCGTTGGGAAAGTTATTTTGAATGCACATGTCTCAAACTACAAACAATCTGGTCGTAATGCAACATACGTTACCATCCTTAATGTCCATGTGATTAATAACCGGTTACTCCACTGTTTCCTAGGTAAGTCTCTATGTCACTCCGATGACTATTCCTAAAATCTTCCCCTTTCCAGGTCCGGTGAGCCAACAGTCCAGAACTTAGTAAACTTTCATGCACAAATAGGAAACTCAATAATTACACAATTACACAATAAACTATTTTATTGTGTAATGTGAGTGTTTTGTGATATGTAAATACAACATGATTTTTGGTATTCCTGGTTGTGTGATTATTGTACATGTGTAACTAGCATGGTGGATTAGTGTCGATTAACTGATGCAGTGCTGATTGAGTTTCTTTATTTTAGGTGAGATGACGTCTGTTTCATCGGCTCCTAGAATACGCTTTCCCTACATCTGCCAGCTACTTTATATATTCAGTTGAGTGTCCCTTTAAGTCAGAGGAGTTTAATGACCATATTAAAGCAAATAGATGGGCTACCTTGCTCCTAATATGTGTTCATTCCTGCTTATTCAGTGTGAATCCTTATACAGTAAGGATTTTGTTTGCGGCTTAGGCCTTCCTTCTATTCCATCTAATCACCTGAAACACAGGGAGCCAGGTTTCCATATCATAGCGAGAAAAGCTAGGACTGTAGGTGGACAGATATCCCCCAGTTTAAGCTAAGGAGATCATAAAACAAGTGATCATTGGTTAACAGTAAAGGGATGCCACAAATGTGGGGCATGTACTTGTACATGTAAAGGGTGACACGTGATAAAAATGGGTCAGTTATTCTGTTCAAATACAACACAAAAAAAATATAATTTCTATAATTATATAAATTGTAGCACAAAATGTGTTATTTACTTGATTTCCTGTCTTACCTGTGGGAAGCAATATGAGGGCCGCACCAAACGCTCAGTGAAAGAACAGGGCAGGGAACATTTATTTAATGCAGACCCTAAAGGTTCGTACACACACTCAATTTGCGAGCGAGCAACGACCCCCGACAGCCAAGCGATACAGGCAGATCAACAAACAACCCCCGACCAAGCGCATACACTGGGACGTGTACCACTTGGCTGTCGGGGGTTGTTGCTCTCTCACAAATTGAGCGTGAATACGAACCTATAGTCACCTCTAGGTAGACATTTTGCCCTTTGTAATGAGGGTGACCCTAAACAATGTCAAATTCAAGGCATAGAAAAGAAGAAAATTGAGAGGAGATATACAGGAGATTCTTAATAAGAAGGAGGCTCTTTGGATTTTTACCTTGGGTACTAGGACTCCAGGGGGTTTAAATTCCCACTGGGACATTTAAGTACTGGGTATTTTGCCTTCAATCATGTATTGTGGGGCTTTAATTGATAGTATTTTTGGATATAAATACTATATGTCTTCATGTCTTCCTCGTCCTCCTCTCTTTTTTCCTTCTTTTCCCTATAAGTTTAACAAGGTTAACTGGAAACCATTTATAATACATATTGATACAGCTACGTGAATAATTACAGAGTTTCAGATCAGTGGTACAAGGTTTGGATACTTGTATTATTTCAAATATTGAATGGAGATGTTACAATTTGATTATTGTTTTTATTGCTTATGAGATCGACCTCCTAGTATTTTTTGGACACGAGAAGGTTAGGTGCTGGGAATCATTTTTCTATTTCGTTAAACTATATTCAAACTGTAAAACTGTTAGGACTTTATGGCTATAGGCATATCATTTATGGGATATTGCTAAAGTCCTCAATGCAGAACATGTTGTCCTTCTATATTTATTATCTCTATTTTACAACCAGCAATTCTCTTCCACCAAATAAAATACTTTTAACTCTTTACCTTGCGATACGAGTCATACAGCACAGTGGTCCCTTGCAGTACATTGCCCAGCAGGGGAAGAGGGTAGGGTCCCGGGGGCAGTTGATGGCGTTTCTTCTGTGTCCCCCAGGTTAATAGGAGAAGTAAGACAAAGATAAAAGAGAGAAACAGGTTGATGATCCCCATGTGTGCGAGGCAGAATGGAGAGCAGAGTCCAGGAGATCCCCTTTTACCTTGGATGATGGTTCTTATTCTGAAAGAAGAAACCAATCAAACCCTACAGTCTAGGTTGATTGATTCGAATAGAATAAGTTGTGTAAGTAAAAGGTTCACTCAAGTTAAATATTAGAGAAGCCTTATTGTTGATACACTTGGAATAAACTGTTCCTGATTGTTTTTCTTCCTTGCAGTTGGGACAGTCCTGGAAAATAGAGGCATCTGAAAATCCTGGATCAGACAAAAATGATGATGTTATAATCATACCTGTCATAATCATGTCTTACATGTCTTAACCTGTCTCACATGTCTTACCTGACTGCGAACCTGTGATGCCGTTAACCCTTTTGCACTTACTGCATTGCTGGATCCCAGTCAGATAAGACGTCCACATGTTGACAATGGAAGACCTTGTGCTCCTCCACCTTCTGTTTGAGTATGCCCCACAGATGCTTAATAGGGTTTAGGAAACATGTTTGGCCAGTCTAGCACCTTTACATTCATCCCACACCTATCCCTCAACATTTTGTAATTCTGCCCTGCATCCCAGTTGGCCAACGTTCTTCTGTTCAGTATCAGGGTGTTGGCAAGCCTAGGCCATCTTTATGTAGAGCAACAATTCTTTTTCTCAGATCCTTAGAGTCCTCTATACCATGATATGCCATGTTAGTGACCAGTGACCTGTATGTGAACACTAACGAGTCACATGACACTGGGGAGGGAAAATGACTAATTGGGCACAATTTGGACATTTTTCACTTAGGGGTGTTCTCACTTTTGTTGCCAGTGATTTAGACATTAGTAGCTGTGTGTTAAGATATTTAGAGAGGGCAGCAAATTTACACTTTTATATAAGCTGTACACTGACTACTTTACATTGTAATAAAGTGTCATATCTTTATATCTTCTTGTCCCATTGTCCCTTTATTTGGGCATTAGAATGATGCAGTTGGTAATTTAGATTACCAATGTGATCCCCAAAACTCTGATACTAGCACTATTTTCGCTCCTTTATAGCTATCATATAACATCAATACAAGTCTGTTACGATGCAGATGTTAAATAAAGCCTATTATTATTGTACATTAGCAGTTTGTAGTGTTAAATAACACCAGTAGTGTTAAATAATGCCTGGTGGTGTACGTTTGGTATTTTCCATACTCCCCAAAAGGGATTTACCCGCAGTGTGATTTTAATGCAGACTATTAGCTGGCATTAAAATCATGTGCTAAAAGTTGTCCTAACGTGATATTACTATTTATTTGGTCCTATGAGATTTAAGAGCCACAGTGTCTAACTATTATGCGGGCATAACGGACTATGATGATTTGTTCGAAATAGACTATGGGAATTTATGTTAAAAAGTTGGGGAAGACTCTGTATGGCTGGATAATTTGATAAAAAATTTTATGCTACCAAAGATTTTATATGTTCTACAGCACTCAATGGTGTATATTCCAGAGACATTTTTTAATAAAATGAATAGTATTATGGTTTCCTTTTTATGGGGAAACAGCCATGCTAGAGTAAGTTTAAAACAGCTTCAAGCACCCAAAGACAAAATTTTGTACAAAATTGTACTATTGCGCTAGTCAACTGAGATATATACAATGCTGGGTGGAGGGTGGCAGCCCCAACCAGTCTGATTATATACTTAGTTACTATATAAAGGGTTATTATTTATCTCTTTTAATGGAATCTACCAAACATTTGGTGGGTAATGGCACACCACTACATACCCAAGATAAGAAAATCTGGGCACAGATTTTTAAACTATCAGGTTTTCGGCAAATTCGATTAGAATCTTCAATGTGGGGGAACCATGCTTTTCCGCAACTGATGGCTAGAGATGGACTAGAACTCAAACCCGAGTTTGTACGGACTCAGACTTCTAGAACTATCCCGGACCCTGATTTCTCAGACTTTTGATAATTATCGAACGTTCGAGGCACGCGAATATGCGAGTAAACTGTCTATTATACCAATACACGAGTAAATATCGAATAAACAAATGTGCGCCTAAAATGTCTATTATACCAATACACGAGTAAATATCGAATTATCAAATATGCGAGTAAAATGTCTATTACACCAATACGCGAGTAAATATCGAATTATTGAATATGCGAGTAAAATGTCTATTATACCAATACGCGAGTAAATATCAAATTCTCGAATCCGCAAATAAAATGTCTATTATACCTATACGCGAGTAAATATCGAATCCGCGAGTAAAATGTCTATTATACCAATCCATCGAATTATCAAATACGCGACTAAAATGTTTACTATACATATACGTAAGTAAATATCGAATTATCGAATCTGCAAATAAAATATCTATTATACCAATATGCGAGTAAATATCGAATTATCAAATCCGCAAGTAAAATGTCTATTATACCAATACGCAAGTAAATATCGAATTATAGAATCCGCGAATAAAATATATATTATACCAATATGTGAGTAAATAGCGAATTATCGAATCCGCAAGTAAAATGTCTATATACCAATACACGAGTAAATATTGTTTATGGGATAATTATCAAATGTTCGAACGCGAGAGTGCGTGAGAGTAAAATCGATTTTTCCAAAGTCCTGGATATTCAAACGTGTTCCCCAGACTTTCCATATAATTCGGCCATCTCTACTGATGGCATATGGTGCATCAAGGGTATGTGAGAAAGTTGGGCTTAATCTGTTTAAACATATAATTGATTTGGGTGGAATAACCTCGTTTGAACAGATAGAAAATAAACACGATCTCCCAGTTTCAGTTATATACAGCTGAGAGTGTATTAAGAATATTCTGAAAGGGGACAAGGCAGAATTCCCCTCATACCCAATTTTGGACTTACTGGGTAAGACGAGGCAGAAGAAAATAGTAGCAAAGATATACCAGAAATTATTATGCTTTAAGTAAGATCTATTGTCAAATAATATTCTAAATAAATGGGTAAAGTTGATGCCAGGCTTGCAGGAGGAGATTTTGAGATCTCACAATAGGATATCATTAGCTGCACAAAATAAGCTGATACAATACTATATTATTAATCAATCTTATTTGATCCCAAAAAAATGGTAAAAATGGGTAAGTTAGGTAACTCTGAATGTCCCAAATGTTGCTGCCCACAGACCAATTTTGATCACTTAATTTGGGAATGTAATGGAATCCATTCTTATTGGTCTCAAGTTTGGGATTTTATACAACGGTATTTTGGGATACCGGTACCCAGTTCACCAGAAATATGCTTGTTTGGAATCTTAAATAATATACCCGTTGGTAATACTGGAAGTTGTCTGCTCTGTGAAATTCTTTTTTTATGCCAGGAAAGTAATAATTATGAAATGGATGGATGGTACATAATGAAATGGTACAGTACAGGAATGGTCCAGTTATGGAAATGGTACAGTTACAGGAATTGGTACAGTATGGAAATGGTGACAGTATGGAAATGGTACAGTACAGAAATGTGTTACAGTACAGAAATGGTACAGTATGGAAATGGTACAGTATGAGGAAATGGTACAGTACAGAAATGGTACAGTACAGAAATGGTACAGTATGGAAATGGTACAGTATGGAAATGGTACAGTATGGAAATGGTACAGTATGGAAATGGTACAGTACAGAAATGGTACATAATGAAAATGGTACAGTATGGAAATGGTATACAGTATGGAAATGGTACAGTACAGAAATGGTACAGTACAGAAATGGGAGCAGGAATAGGGACATTCTGGAGGTGGTTGTATAGCTGATTGTCAACATTGCATTATGTATATATATATTATATATATTAATATATTATATACACAATATACAACACAGAAATGATTGTTCCATATATTCTTTATAACGAATGATTGTTCATGTTCGGCTTCTATTGCAAATTTTGTCAGATCCACCGTCAGTGTCACAGCTCTGACTTTAAAGACACTAATGATAATGTAATGTAAATGTGGATTTATCAGTACAACAGACGTTAGGGCGGATACACACAGACAAATTTTCTGTCCTGAACTTTTGTGCTATAAAGTGGTCGGCTACAGCAAATGTCTCCTATGGACACAGCGTTCACTGCCACTGCCCAAATCACCTCAGATTTTTTGGCCCCGACCGACCAATACACAAAAATGTCTGTTGGTTTGTGTGTATCCAGCCTTAGGAAGTAATACTTCTATAATACTAAAAAGAAAAGGGAATACGGTATTGGCCAATGTGATATTAATCATGGCAATTAGAGAATATATATATTTATTATATGATCCATATATAAAACATGAATGTATGTTCGGTTGTGAACCTCCTTCTGGGCTGTTCAGTGGGACCCATTGAAAATCATGCGCTTGCCAGTGATGGAAATGGTACATTATGGAAATGTACAGTATGGGAAATGGTACAGTAAGAAATGGTACATATGGAAATTGTTTACAGTATGGAAATGGTACAGTATGGAAATGGTACATTATGAAATGTACAGTATGGAAATGGTACAGTACAGGAAATGGTACAGTACGGAAATGGTACAGTACGGAAATGGTACAGTATGGAAATGGTACATTATGGAAATGGTACAGTATGGAAATGGTACATTATGGAAATGGTGACAGTATGGAAATGGTACATTATGGAAATGGTACAGTATGGAAATGGTACAGTATGGAAAATGGTACATTATGGAAATGTGTCAGTATGGAAATGGTACAGTATGGAAATGGTACATTATGGAAATGGTACAGTATGGAATGACGTATGAATGTAAGTAGGAAATGGTACAGTAGGAAATGGTTAGATTATGTACGTATGGAAATGGTACAGTATGGAGGACATTATGGAAATGTGACGTATGGAAATGGTAATATGGAAAATGACATTATGGAAATGGTACAGTATGGAAATGGTTACATGTATGGAAATGGTACAGTATGGAAATGGTACAGTATGGAATTGTACTTATGGAAATGGTTATACAGTATGGAATGGTACATATATGGATGGTACATAGAAATGGTACAGTATGGAAATTATACAGTATGGAATGGTACAGTATGGAAATTATACAGTGTGGATATGGTAAAGTATGGAAATGGTATTATGCAAATGGTACATATGAAAATGGTACAGTACAGAAATGGTACATTATGGAAATTATACAGTATGGAATGGTACAGTATGGAAATTATACAGTGTGGATATGGTAAATATGGAAATGGTATTTTATGCAAATGGTACATAATGAAAATGGTACAGTACAGAAATGGTACATTATGGAAATGGTACAGTATGGAATGGACAGTATGGGAAATGGAAGGTACATGGTGCAGTACAGAAATGGTACTATGGAATGTACAGTATGAACGTACAGACAAAATGGTAAAGTACGAAAAGGTATAGTATGGAAAAATACAGTATGGAAATGGTACAGTACAGAAATTATCAGTATGGAATGGTACAGTATGGAAATGGTACAGTATGGAAATGGTATCTCATGCAAAAGTACATAATGAAATGGTACAGTACAGAAATGGTACATAATGAAATGGTACGTAACAGATGGTACAGTATGAAAGGTACAGTATGGAAAAATGGTACAGTACAGTGAAATGGTACAGTATGGAAATGGTACAGTATGGTATGGAAATGGTACCGTACATATACAGTAGGAAATGGTAAGTATGGGCAATGGTACAGACAGAAATGAGTACAGTACAACGAAGTGGTACAGTATGTGGAAATGTTGTACAGTAATGGAAATGGTACAGTCAAATGTCGTGAAATGGTACAGTATGGGAATGGTACAGTACAGAAATGGTTACAGTACAGTAAATGGAGCAGGAATAGGGACATCTGGAGGTGGTTGTATAGCTGATTGTCAACATTGCATTATGTATATAATATAATATATATTATATATTATATACACATATACATACACAGAAATGATTGTTCCTATATTCTTTATAACGAATGATTGTTCAATGTTATCGGCTTCTATTGCAAATTTTGTCAGATCCACCGTCAGTGTCACAGCTCTGACTTTAAGAACACTAATGATAATGTAATGTAAATGTGGATTTATCAGTACAACAGAACGTTAGGCTGGATACACACAGACAAATTTTCTGTCCTGACTGTTTGCTGCTATAAGTGGTCGGCTACAGCAAAGTCTCCTATGGACACAGCGTTCACTGCCACTGCCCAAATCACCTCAGATTTTTGGCCCGACCGACCAATACACAAAAAAATGTCTGTTGGTTTGTGTTGTATCAGCCTTAGGAATAAATACTTCATATATATACAAAAGAAAAGGGAATACGTGTATTGGCCAACTGTGATATTAATCATGGCAATTAGAGAATATATATATATTATTATATGTCATATATAAAACATGAATGTATTCGGTTTGTGAACCTCCTTCTGGGCTTGTTCAGTGGTGACCCATTAAATCATGCGCTTGCCACTGATGGAATGTACATTATGGAAATGGTACAGTATGGAAATGGTACAGTTAGGAATGGTACGTTATGGAAATGGTACAGTATGGAATGGTTTAACAGTATGGAATGGTACATTATGGAAATGGTACAGTATGGAGAATGGTACAGTTATGGAAATGGGTACATTATGAATGTACGTAGGAAGGTACAGATATGGAATATGGTACATTATGGAATGGTACAGTATGGAAATGGTACATATATGGAAATGGTACAGTAGGGAAGGTACAAGGTCGTATGGAAGATGGTACACGTTATGTGGATATGGTACATTATGGAAATGGTGTTACAAGTATGGAAATGGTACATGTATGGACATTATGGAATAACGGTACAGTATGGAAATTGGTACAGTATGAGAAATGGTACATATGGAAATGGTACAGTATGGAAATGTACATTATGGAATGGTACAGTATGAATGGAAATGGTACAAGTAATGAAGGTAAGGAAATGGTAAATGTAATGGAATGGTACAGTATGGAATGGTAGTATGGAAAGGATACCGTATGAAATGT